>PVJX010025867.1:0-26463 GCA_004027295.1 Dolichotis patagonum | reverse complement strand
AAGGGGCCAAACATGCTCGCTGGAAGAATGACAGTCTTTTTAACAAATGGTGCTGGAAAAATTGGCTGTCCATATGCAGAAGACTAAAACTAGACCCATGTCTATCACCATACACTAAACTAAAATCTAAATGGATCAAAGATCTAAATATTAAAACAGAAACACTAAAACTGCTGGAAGACAAAGTAGGTAAAAACCTGAAAGATATAGGGGTAGGAAGAGAATTCATGAACAAGAACCAAAGTACACAGGAAGTACTTCCCAGAATCAATAACTGGGACCATATCTTATTAAAGAGTTTCTGCATGTCAAAAGAGGTTTCCAGCAGAGTGAAAAGAAAACCCACAAATTGGGAAAAAATCTTCATGGACAGCGCCTCAGACAAAGGACTTTTGTCTAGAACTTATAAAGAATTAAAAAAAATCAGACCCTCGAAATTCAAAGACCCAATCCAAAAATGGGCATCTGAAATGAATATACAGTTCTCAGATGAAGAAATACGAATGGCAAATAAATACATGAAAAAATGTTCATCATCATTAGTCATGAGAGAAATGCAAATTAAAACCACACTGAGATTCCATCTCCCTCCAGAAAGAATGGCCAAGATAGAAAACACTACCAACAACAAGTGTTGGAGAGGCTATGGGAAAAAAGGAACTCTTCTGCACTATTGGTGGGAGTGTAGACTGGTGCAACCACTGTGGAGGTCAGTCTGGAGATTCCTCAAAAACCTGGGTTTGGAAGTCCCATTTGACCCAGCTATTCCACTTGTAGGCATATTCCCAGAAGAACTGAAAACATCATACCACAGTGATATATGTGCACCCGTGTTTATAGCAGCACAATTTGTAATAGCCAGATCTTGGAAACAACCTAAGTGCCCATCAACTGAGGAATGGATAAAATAGTTGTGGCATTTTTATACAATGGAGTACTACTCAGCTATAAAGAATGATCACATCGAGATATTTATAAATAAATGGACACAACTTGAGACCATTCTCTTAAGTGAAATAAACCAAACTCACAAGGGTAAATACCATATAGTCTCCCTAGTATGAGATTTGATAAGAGTATATAAGACTTTATGGTAAGCATGAGTCCCCATCTCATAGCTTCGAAGTCTTTCAAAGTTTTCAATCATCAGTTGGAATGGTTTTATCCTGTTTTGTTTGACTATATCATGCGTGATGATATGAACAGCTGTTTTGAAGAAAACAAAACATTATGACAGCTATTGCTGATTCAGTATCATCCTTCTTAGAAGTCATACCATGCTTCTTTTGTTCTACTACCATTGGTTCTATCTATCACATTGTGTCTTATTGGAATTTGAATATGTGTGATAGTTGAAACAAAATTTTTTTTATCGAAAATGAGATATTATAGTACCCATTGATCATTTTCTGTTATTTGGTTCAGAAAGCCCTGGAATTCTTTCACTATATGCATGGCTTTATACTATTGTGTTATGTTTGATATTATTGTATTTGAAACTA
The DNA here is from genome assembly GCA_004027295.1 of Dolichotis patagonum. Classification (NCBI taxonomy): domain Eukaryota; kingdom Metazoa; phylum Chordata; class Mammalia; order Rodentia; family Caviidae; genus Dolichotis; species Dolichotis patagonum. The sequence continues at coordinate 24,961 of PVJX010025867.1, read as the reverse complement.
TGCTCAACTATAGCAGAGTAAGTGATATGGTGTTAGCTACTGTTGATGTCCAATTGTCTTAATGTAAATACTCTGTTGCCTATGTTGTCCTGTTCTGATCTGCTCTGTACTGCCCTCTTTTGTTTTATTGTCTTTCAAATAAAAATTTAAAAAAAAAAAAGGAAATCAACATACCCATAGTTATTATGGCACTATTAACCAACAGCCAAGATACTCAGCCAACCTGGGTATATACTCATCAATGGATGAATAAATAAATGTATAATATAAATACAATGGAATAGTACTCAGACATATAAAAATAATGAAATCCTGACATTTGAAGCAGTATAGATGGACCTAAAAGACACTAAGTTATGTGACACAAGCAAGGCACAGGAAAACATAAATAGTAGATGTTCTCACTTACATTTTTTTTCTTTTGTTACCAGGCATTGAACTCATGACCTCAACCTTGCCAGGCAGGAACTTATGCCACTGAGCTAAATCCCCAGCCCTCATTTACTTATATTTGGAAGCTTAAAATGTTGATTTTATAGAAGTAGAGTAAATGTTAGTTATCAGAGGCTGGGAAAGTTTGGGCAGAAGAGTAAAAAAGAGGATGGTTATAAAAATAAATAGTTGGATAGGAGGCATACTTTATAATATTCCATAGTGCAGTAGAATAACTTTGGCTGACAACACTTAACTGGGTATTTCAAAGTGACCAATACGATGATTTTGAATGTTTCAAACAAAAAACAATGATAAATATTTGAGAGTTGTACATACAAATTATCCTATTTTAATCATTACACAATGTATAAAAGTATTTAATGATACAGTACCCCATAACATTCACCAATATTACTTGTCAATTGAATTTTTAAAAAATAGTAATGCTGATTGAGGAGTACATTTATGAATGAACAAAAAGCTAAGCATTTCTGTGAATTGAAAACAATACAGTGTAATGGAAACATGACTACAAAAATATTTCTTCCTCTCTAAAAGATACTCAACCTAATAATCGAGAAAATTTTATTTAAAATGACACTTCTTGTGCTACTTTACGTTACCACCAATATGGTAGAAGGATTTCCTTTGTTTACAACCTCACTAGCAGTTGTTATTATTTAATTTCTTGATAATATTCATTCCTTCTCGAGGAAGATGAAACCTTGGTGTTGTTTAAATTTGCATTTCTCTTATGATCAAAGATGTTGAGTAGTTTTAATGTATTTATTAATCACTTGTATTTCTGAAAAGTGTCTATTCACTTCAAATGCTCATTTATTGATTTGGTGCTTTATTTGGGGAGCTCTAGTTTTTAAGTTCTTTATATATTCTAAATCTAACCCTTTGTCAAAGGAGTATCTGGCAAAACTATTTTCTCATTCTGTAGATTGTCTCTTCCATATGTTGACTGGAATAATCCATTATATGTGTCTTTACTTTCATGAATACATTTGTAGTATATAATAATCACATTTATTTGGGAAGTTCATACATGTACATATCACTTCTTAATTATCATCATTTATCCCTCCCATTCTTCCTTGTTCTTTCCATCTTTTCACCCCTTTCCCATTTACAAAAGCTTTATTTCTCATTTTTTTCTTTCCATTCTTTATTATCCTCTCACCCTTCTCCCCCTCCCACTCCATCTCTTGTTCTCCTCTCTATTTAACACAGATCTTCTTGTTTCCCTTCCATATTTGTATGCTTTTTTTAGTTCTTTATACTTGGGGTTTCTTATATAAGAGAAACCATGCAATACTTAAGCTTGTGTCTCATTTATTTCACTTACAGCATGATCTCAAGGTGCATTCATTTACCTATGAACACATTTACCTCGAGTTTAACCTTCTTTATGGCAAAGTGGTACTCCATTGTGCATAAATACTACACTTTCTTTATCTAGCACCCATTGATGAACATGTAGCCATTTCCAAGTTTTAATTATTATGAATTGTGCTGCTATAAACATGGATATGCATCTATCACTGAAATATAATGACTTTAACTCTTCAAGAAGATATGTAAAGGGAATGACTGGGTCAAAAATAATTTCTAGTTTTAGTTTTGGAGGAATAACCTTACTGATTTCATATAGAAGGGCTCCTTTTCCCCATGGCCTTATCAACATTTGTTATTTGATTTCTTGATGACATTCTTCTTTTTGGAGTAAGATAGAATCTCAGTATTATTTTAATTTGCATTATCAGTTGCCCATTTTTTGAGTAGGTCTTTTATTTTGAATAACCTAGTGTTTTTGAGTTCTTTACCTATGCCAGGTGTTAGCTCTTTGTCTAAGGAATAGCTGGCAGAATTTTTTTCTGTAGATTTCTTCTTCATTCTGGTTTTTTTTTTCCTTGCTGTGCACTAGCCTTTTAATTTGATAAGTTCCTTTTGTTGATTATTGGTATTATTTCTCATGTCACTTTCTGTCTAGGTTTAATAAAACAGACTAAGTATAAGTAGAGGCCACATTCACGTGCAAGAGGCCTGCAACGGGGGTATTTATCCACTCAGCAGTATCTACCTGATATTAAGAAAGACAGGTGAAATCCAAAAAGAAAAAATATCACTTATTTGACATCACTGGAGAACTTTCAAGGTAGCTGAAACTGAAAATGTTAACCTTCTTTAGAGAAGAGAAACACAGGAAGAAACAACTTCTGAACGCCACTTATCCTTAAGGATATTTGTGGATTTTAGAAATAAGCTGTGGAGTTAAGAATTCTTAGCATATAATCTAGGAGACCTCTCAACAGACAAAAAGGAGTGTTCCATGCTATGACGGCAGTCAGGATTTATGTGAACAAACCTGGATAGAAGAGAGGAACAAAAAATTAAGCATGGTACTCAGCTGGATTCATGTTGAGGCATTTTCGGAATTTAAATAATTATTAGGAAAAAAGACCCTAAAGAGCCAAACTTAAAGCAACTGAAAATCAAAGTACATTTTAAAAACTTTTAGTGCTGATAAGGCATAAACACAAGCCATGACCTTTAAAGAAGAAGGGCTCTCATGAATACTTCATGCTCTCGTTTAAAGCCTTTAGGAGGTTGTGTCACTCCAGAAGGAGAATAAAGATGAAGAAACGGACAACCCAGCTCTTTGCCTTCTCAATTCACTTCATTAAAATGATTTGCTTTCACTATAGCTACCAAACTGAGGATAGTGTAAACCTTCTCTGGAAAGAGACAGCATAATGTATACGCAATGTCTGAGCTTCAGTAAAAGTCTACCACATGCACAGAATATAACAATACAACAAATAGGACCAAGAGAAAAGGAGATAATAGGAAGACTCATAGGTGAGCCTCATATTGGAACTGGAGACGGTAGAGAGATGCTGGCAAGGTGGCAAGCATGCTAATAGAAAAGCGTGGAGAAATGGTGGGGAAATTGCTAGGATGTAGTGGGGAAACAGCACCCCTTGTTTTATAAATGTGAAACATCTGAGAGACCTAAGTACTCAAGATAACGCAAAAATGTAAAATACACCACGTGAATTTTTGGATTCCATTGCCAGGCAAAATATTGAAAGTAGTAGCTGATTGTTGCAAATGAGACACTATAAAAAATGAACTTAGAAAAGGTTTTAAATACACAGTTTACAAGAATTTTTGAGGTAATTCAGAGAGACTAGGACTTGGTAGGATGAAAAAAATCTTATCGCCACTTACTCAAGCAAAATATATATATATATATATATATATATATATATATATATATATATATATAATCTCAAATCAAGGCCAGCCTCATGTTAAAGGTAAAATCACACGTATGAGCAACCATGGTGAGACATACCTGTAACACTAACGCTGGAGGCTGAGACAAGAGGATTGCAAATATGTGCTCAACTAGGTAACAGACACAATTTAGCAAGATCCTGTCTCAGAATAAAAAATAAAAAGGAGGTTGGGTTGAGGATATAGCTTAGTGTAAAGACCCTGGGTTCGATTCCAAGAAAAAGGAAGGAAGGTTTTTTATTTACACTTTTGAAAAAATTAAAATGCTGTCAAATGGAAAGGATTTTCAGGAAAATATAAGTTTAAGCTACTGTTTAACACACTACAAAAAGTATGAGTCGAGTATAAAAGGCTTGACTGCAGTCAGACTATTAAAAGCTATTAATACTGTGGTTAACACTCTCTCTCTGTCTCTCCCTCCCTCTCGCTCTCTCTCTTTCCTTCCCTTCATCTTCCCCTCCCTCCCTCCCTCTTGCAATTTCCCTTCTGCCGAGGTTTATACCCTTAAGTCTTGGTGTAAAGTCAGGCTCAGGATGGGAGGAAGAGTTCCAGAATTTCCAACACTGCTGTGACGAACTCTTGGAAGCAAACCAAAGATGCGCCGGTAGATAACTGCAATCATACTATTCGTTGGTGGCTTCATTTCTGGTGCCTTATGTTCTTTCAAATTAATTTAAATCAATACCAAACAAACTAACAGTAGCAAGGGGAGGCTGCCCGAGGAATACAATTGAAAGAAAGGGTAAGAGTGGGGAGTTGATGAAAGAAAACACTGCAACAATGTACTTCTCAAAAACACGTATCTTGGGACGCTGAAGAATGGGGCTGCAAGTTTGATCTGCTTCTCACCCTCAGCCCAGGCCTTGTCTACATGCAGGTAAACAGCTGCAAACAGTGCCGTCATTTCCCAAGGGTAAAGACTGCTTTCTGCACTGACCTAAAAAACTCTTTTTTGATCTCTATAGCCACAGGCAACGAATTTAATAAAGTTTCAAACACTACAAGCTCCAGAGAGCTGTAGTTTTTCTTTCTTATTTGGAAGACCATGTATAAAATTTCAGAAAATTGTATAAAAACCTTCCATATAACTGGTTACATTTCTGGTCCAGAATGTTTTAAAACTGTTTCATAATGTTAGTACGGAACCATAAAAACAACAAAAGCTTCACAATGGGTGGGAAAAAAGACTCCCTAGGTCTCCTCACTCCTAGTTCAGTGGTCCTGAAACTCACGGATGGAATGTTAAATGCTATAGAGTTAATTCCTATTCTAATTAATTTCTAAGGATTCTTTTCAGTACTGAGATCTTACAAATTACTATTGAAACTAATATTTCTGTTTTATAGCATACTATAAGCAGTATCCAATGTGATCTTTTATGTAGAACCATCTTAAAAATAAAATTAACAATGGAACAAATTATATTCACATTAAGTTGAAGACAATCAGTCAATTAATTGACTAGTAAAAGACCTAAATGGAAGTAGAGCTAATAGTTCATGAATATCTCTGACTGATACAGATGGACAATTGCTTTTTCACTGAATCTTTCAAACTCGTTCACGTGAGACTAGTAATTAAAAGTGATGATGGAATAAAAGTAATCATCAGATACAATTCTGAAACTGAATGAGTGGGATTATGCGCTGACAAATTATTATTTAAGTCATCTCCACAAGGAACTGAGCAATTTTACAATGCTTGGAATATACAGGTATTGAAATGACTTGCAATGTTCAGGCATAACCACACCAATAAAGACCCTTTGCAAAGACTCATTATTCCAAACACAGTGAGCTTAAATTGCAGTAGGAATTGGATTTGAAATTCTTGCTTATTAATTCGTCCCAGGAATAATACTCAAAATATTGAACCACTTTGACTGCATGATACCAGTCAAAAAGAACACCAATGATACAGTGTTAGTCAGTTAAATATCAGCTATGGTTTTAAGCAAAATTAATTAAGAATTCATAGCCTACACCCCCCAAACCCTTAACATACACACCTGAAGGGTAAAAATGATTACACAGAGAGATGCTCTATTGCTGGCTTAAACCCAGTGGCATTTAGAGCACTGCTGGCTGCATGTGCTCTGGGTTGAATATGGTTTGTTCCCCTTTAATTCATGCAGGAATTTATTCCTCAGAGCCACATGGTGCTTGCAATAATTTTAAGAGGATGAAAATATCATCTCACTGTAGTATGTAGACATGGGCCTTTGAAAAGTGATTAGGTTCACGTAAAATCACTAGGTGAAAGTCCTATGATTGAATCATGGTGACTTTATGAGATGAGGAACAGAATCAGACATACAGATATGACACACATTCCCTGTCACTTGCTGTGTGACACTGTTGTCTTGGACCTTAAATTGCAGTTGGAATTGGATTCCAAATGAATAATTGTCGTACTCTCTAAAATTTCAATTCAGATTCTTTCCTCTTGCTAATAAAGACCATACATTAGCTGTAGTTAACTAAAGCACTAGGGACTCGAAAACAATGAGCTTACTTTGAATTTTAGTTTACTACTCAATGAGTACCAAACCCTTCCAACTTTACATGCTTAATAATTATTAATATAAATTAAAGAATGCATGGAATAGGAGTGCAAAGCCTGTTCAATTTCTAGTTCTTTCAAGTGAACTAATCTTCTTTTCCTAACAAGATGGCTGGATTAGTAGATCAGGGGTATGTGGACACATGGCGTACCTACAAATAGTAGGCCCTAAACTGAATTTTCTCATTGTGTTTTACAGATCAGGTAGAGAAATATGCAATAAGTGAAACTGCAGCCAGAAGAAGGTCACTTTTTCCTTAAAATCAATCTTATGTTGAAATATTTCACTTCAACATTGACAAGACAGAAGGAGTGCCAGTCTGTTCTGTGTGGACAGTCTGCTTACAGAGACAGTCAAGCTAGACAGAATCTAGTGTCACGGTAAAACATATAACTCCACATTAACCTAGGGGTGCTCTGTGTGGAAAAATCTCAGACATAGCTAGGATCCATATATGTTAGAGAATCAAGTTTATGCTATTATAAGGAAAAACTTTTAATGATCAGAATTAAATAAGATTTTGCAAAGAAATGCATTTCCTGTTACTAAAGATGTTCCAACATAGCCTGGAAATCTGTTTGTCAGATGAAAATATTATAGAAACTATTTAAGTCTCTTATAATTCAATTATGTGAATTTTACAGTCCTTCCAGTGTCTGTACACTGTTTAAAGATACTCAGTATTACTAACCTTCTTATTATAAGATTTAATGTATCAAAATACTAAGTAATTATTACTTAGAATAACACAATTTATGTTTTGTCCCTTTTGGCTAACTACATCTACCTCACAATTAGCCACCCCTTAAGTTTTGAGAATCTTAACTAAAGTAAATAGGACCCCCTTGACCTAGAAAAAAAATCAGTGATATTTATAACTCTTACCCATGATTTTTCTCTCAAGAGTTAGTTGATAATTTTGTGATTCAGGAAATGCCAGTCTCAACACATATACCTCTCTTCAAAGGTATCTTTGCACACTTTCTAGGCAATAACAGTTTTCGAAGATACAAAATTTAAACTCATGGCCCTGAAGCAAGGCCAGCAGATTGCTGTAGCTGCTGGTTTCAAACAGGAGCCTAAAGAGAATTCTTTCTGTGGTCTGTTGGCCATTTCAGAACTTTGGAAATGGAATGGTCAATTCATCAGAAGGAAATAGCAGGTGAGTGTGGCAGACTTTCGGAGGCCTGCAGGAGAGAGACCCTGGCGCCTCGGGACCTGCACCATGCAGTTGACTTAGGGTGCTGGGAGAACAAGGAGCTCCTCCCCTCTCTGGGGGGGTGGCTGTGAGTGTGGCAGACTTTCTGTGGCCCGAAGGAGAGAGACCCTGGGGCATCGGGACCTGCACCGTGCAGTTGACTCGGGGTGCCAGGAGAACAAGGAACTCCTCCCCTCTCTGGGGGGGCCTGTGAGCCTGCCAGCACATGGGCTGAGAATCAAACATCTCATGTCATCCTGTCCCCCATCCTGTGTCCTCCCCCCTTAGCAAGTGGAAGCCAGTTAACTACACATCTTGTGAAAAGCTTAGCTATGTTATTTAGTATGAGCTCCCCATATGCAAAGAGATGGACAACCATTTGGAAGAAAACAAGAGACAATATGACAGACAGTGAAGATCTCTGGTTGTCCAGCTTTGAAATTTATGCTTTCTTATGTCCCGTTCTGTTCTGTTTTATTGTGTTTAATTTTACCCCCTTTTAAAATAAAATAAAAAAAATTTAAATGCAAGCCTAAAGCTCCTATAACATAAAGAATTCACATAAAGATTCTTACTTCTTCTACATATGCTTCATATCATCAGGGTAAGGAAAAGGAGAAAAGGGTCATTTAGAAAAAAGGAAAAGAAAAACTCTAAAATCAAAGCTACTTAGCAGCCTATACGGTATTTTCATCACTGTGTAGTCAATGTTATTTTTTAAGCACAAAACAAGCTGCTTCTCATTCAGAGTGGAATTATATTTTAAGTTGCTCATATTCTTCCTGTGTTAAAAAAGTGGTAAAGGCCAAATAAATACAACATAAATATGACAAGGGGATATGACTACATAGTTTTTCTGCAGCTAGTCAAGCTTTTCCCTCTTGGCAAGTGCAGAGGACATTGAGAATAAAAATTTATCAAACTTTTTAGCATCCTGAACACTGCATAGAAAAGATATCACCAAGCATCATCATGAAATTCCCAACTGAGAATCATGATCTCTCGAGGATCTTCCAGGCATCTAAAGGAATGTATGTGGCCAGGTGTCTGCCAGGTTCAGGTTTCCATAGCCTACAGGGAAGGCTGCATGACAGTGGCTGGAAGATGGGTGTAACTTCTGCTTATCAAGGCTCTTAGTCACATCCCCAACACTGAAGAGAGAGAGATATGGGTGAGAGTGAAAATAGAGAAGGAAGGAAGGAAGGGAGGGAGGGAGGGAGGGAGGGAGGGAAGGAGGGAGGAAGGAAGGAAGGAAGGAATTGGTGCTTGTCAGCTTGTGTGCCAAAGATGCCTCTGGTTTTCTCTGGTATGCATTCTATAGCATGCCAGCTGCAGTTGTGATGTGGCAATTATATTGGAAGAAAATTCCAAAAACTGAAATGTAGAAGGATTGAAAGACCTGGAAAGGATACCAAAGAGATACTGATAACATGAGGAGTCTTCTGGAGGCTATTACAGAAGTTCAGTCAGAGAGAAATATCTTCTTACTACACCTGAGGATGAAATATCAACAAGTCAATGTCCTTTCTAAAACACTGATGATGCATGGCCTCCAGAAGAATGTTAGTATCAGACACAGTCAAAAAAGATCGTTCACTGGGGTGACACATCGTAGAGAAATAGCTATCCATCCATCTCCACTCTCTCATTTCTGTTAATCAGCTTCTCTTCAATCTTTGAAACGTAATAACTCTCATTTACACGTCCTCTGAAAATGGCTCAGTGTGTTTTGAAGTTGTATGGCTCATTAGGTGGTCATTCTAACGATAATTGCAATATTGTCTGATTAACACAGCATAATGATCACTGAAACCTTATTATAATTACTCCAGTCAATTATAAATGAATCACTCTGGTAGGAGTTCTGGGAATACAATGCCACCAAATAGCCTTCCTGGACACCCACACAAAAAGAACTCTCTCACTCAGAGCAAAGGATACGTCCTAGTATCTCTCTCAGAGTCTCTCAAAGAGATTATACATGGAAATATGAAAAAAAAAAACCTTTCTAATGTATCAGTTGTTTTTGAATACTGATAACCTGAAGAAGTTGTAAAATATCAGTTTCCAAGTCACATTTTTCTTCTACTAGATGATATGTAGTGTCCTATGGGGTTTTCTTCTAGGTAATGGATCATATTCAACAATTATTCTCCCCAGGGCTCACAGCTTCCTGTTGGCATGCTTTGACACCATCTGCTTTTTATTGTACATGGATTCTTATGATTATGTAAAATTTAATAATTTATACTGTTGTAACTAGGTTTTATACCTAACCAAGATTTGAGGAATTCCATTTCTTTCTTGTTCTTCTTGGTTTGCATGATTCATTCTGAATAGATGTAGAAGAAGGAAGAGGGGGAAAGTAGAGATGGAATCCACAGATTTTGAGTACTGAACCATCCATAGTTTTAAAGAGCATCTGGCACTATCTATTCATAAAAACACCCTGCCTGGCATAGTAATTCTTGCTGTCATTCTCATCCTTATGATCTATGCTGTCATTCTCTGGCCTATGAAAAGCAGCACACAAAAGAGACTACATCTTTTCTTTCTTTCTTTCTTTCTTTCTTTCTTTCTTTCTTTCTTTCTTTCTTTCTTTCTTTCTTCTTTCTTTCTTTCCTTCTCTTTCTTTCTTTCTTTCTTTCTTTCTTCTTTTTAAATTGGTACTGGGGATCGAACTCATGACTGCATGCTTGCAAGGCAGGCACTTATTCTGCTGAGCTAAATCCCCACCCTTAAATTCAAATTTCTTTTCTTTCTTTCTTTTTTTTTTTTTTCAGTACTGGGGATTGAACTCATGACCGTGCGCTTGCAAGGCAGGTGGTTATGCTGCTGTGCTAAATCCCCAGCCACAAGACTGCATCTTTTCCATGTTGACATCTTACACAGTTTTATACCTGCAATGCTGATAAAGGTTTTCTTTCAAACACTGACCTCTGAGGACAGAGTCTACATCTGTCTCATTTGTATTGTCTCTCACTTCTTACTTACTTCATTATACACACAAGTATTTCCAAAGTATTCAGCTGTCCCTTTCATATGTTTTCACCTTTCATTGGCTATTCTTCTTTCTTTTATTCCAAATGGGAACCTAGTAACAATAACAATAATAACAAATGGGAACCCAGGAACTATAACATAAAATATCTTTTAAAAATTACAAGTCAAAAAAATTACAACTCAGAAAATGAAAAAAAATTAGCAAAAACTATCAAGTAAGGTTTTATATATGTCTCTATGTGGTGAGAATTCTAAAATGGTATGTATGTGCAAACACTTGTCTCAGTAACAAGAAATCACAAGAGTAGGAAAACCAAAAACTTGGCCAAGATATATTATAATTATCAGTCTATTTTGGTCTCATCCACTGAAATTTTTAAGAAATACACTGTGTTCTTTCTTATAGGCAAGGCACATATCTACCCAGGGTAGATGGCTGCAGCACCAGAAAGCTGGCTAAACCTATCTAAAGCTGAGAATCCTGACACATCGTGAATAGATATGTATGAGATTGAACCTATGTTTCTCCTTGTGCCTCTCATTCAAGAACGTGGTCAGTCATGGCTTTCTTGCCTCAGAAGAATAACCTATTAGAAAGGCAGAATTTGTTCTCAGTCTCAGGTCAAAAGATTCTCAACATACCTGGTCCAAAAAGAAGACAATATGACTTCAGCAAAATACTTGCAAGAAGTAACAAGAAGAGCTGAAATTCTACCTAAGTGAGTCTCCAAGGATGCAGGAAGTGAGAAGTAGGAGTCTGCTGTGTGCTTTTCATGCAGAGTAGAAAGGAAGCAAAAGAACTGGAGGGGAGAAATACATCTGTGTGTAGTTCAAAACTTGAGACAACACACAGTGCTAAAAGACAATGGCTCTTCCAGAGATGTATAAACATCTCCGGTAAGTGACTACAAGGCCACATGCCATAAGCTGAATTCTTAGCACTAGGCAAATTTTTACAACTAGGATGTAGATTCCAGACAGATGGGCAAGCCTTTCAAAAGAATAAAGTTGAGGTTTCCTGTTGCTCTGAAGGAACAGTGAGTTAAAATGAGGCTGGGAATGAATCACAGGAAAATTTCCTCATCAACTAGTGTTCCCCTAGCCAGGGAGGTAGGAGATTAGTGGTGTCTTTTTAGTAAACAGGGCCATAGATGGTTGTAACACAGTGCTTGAAACTTCCAAGATCCACTTCGTCTTTCATCCCCCCACCTACTTTGCCAGCTAATGTTTCTACCCCCAGAGCAAAGAAGGGTGAAAACCTACATTTGCAGCTATTTTAACTAGATTTGGAAATACAACCTGTTCTAATGAGACATTTTGAACCCCAGACCTCTTGCCAGCTGTAGGATTTTATTTTTTTTTCTTAGGATATGGTTCCTGCTAAACAACAGCACCCTTCTTACATTATCTTCTAAATTTATTCCCTGCATGTCCCTCCAGACTCACAAACCATAGTCTGCATTACTCCTCTAACCTCAAAAAGGCAAGAAAAGATGTCTTTCCCAGTAGCTACTTCATATTCTTGTGCAGCAAGAAGAAATCAAATCCTGTTTGTGAATCAGCCACCTTACTGACTACTACATACACAAAAAAATTCATCTCAGTCTCTTGCTTTTGTCTGAGAGCAATGATGGATCAATACCCATTGCATAATTTCATCAGCAGTGGTTGGATCAATGTCTTCGCTTTTCTCTTCTCCCTTTTACAATGGGACCTGGTGATTTCTTTTATCAATACCAAGCAAAGGCTGATGACAAAGAATTTTATTCTAAACAACTGACAGTGTATTTTAATTTTTTCTCCACCTGCAGATTCTAAGCAAGTACCTGCCATTGCCTCTTGCCTGCACTTGTTGTCTTTGTGATGGAATTTTCACAATAGAAAGTAACCTACTTGCCTGACACATGGGAGGTGCTCAGTGAATTTTGATTAATCACAGTAGCCCTTGTTGTGATCATAAAAAATAAACACAGGGATAAAGCTGTCAGTCCCAGAGGAGGGGTTAGGAAACAAAACACCTCTGTGTGACCACAAACAGCAAAAGAAGGGATAGACAGTGTAGATGGAAGAGTAACAAAAAATGGGTCTGAAGGGGAAGAAAAAAGATCCATGTATGTAAGAAGAACTGCACCTAAGAAAAGTCCACAGAAGGACAGAGATCCCTCACACACAGAGAAATGCATAGGAAGAGAACGAATCCAATGATACGAAATACAAGCATCAAAGTAAACAAGGAGGGGAAAGAAGGAGACCTGACTCTCAGAATGACTTTAGCCGACCTGTGAGTTTCAGAGAAAACTGTCATCTATTATTATTTCCCTTTGCAATTCTAATGATTATTAACCATTCACAATTATTTTTGGTGCAGTCTTAAGTGAATTCACAGTGAGGGACATGATAACTGCTTCCCATTATCAGAGAAAGAACATAAAGGATTATTTTCTGACTGTCAGAAGTGACCAAATCATCTCAAAGGCCAGAGGGCAGAGCTAAAAATTGCATCTGGCATCGAAATAGCTCCTCGCTGTCTGTGTTAAATCTGTTGAACAAGTTTAACTCAAAGACTCCAGGAGCGTTAGAAAGATTAATGACCTTAATATCTGTAAAGTTTTTTGAAGGCTAAAAAGTACAAGTACTTTGTTTTTTCAAACCAGCCTTTAATTTATGTAACTGAAACATATTTTAGTGTTTCATTTAGACAAGTCTTTGTGAAAGGAAGAAACATGCATGAATTACATTGATTTATATCCCTGTGCTGCTCCTGATTGGGAAAGTGATTTGCTACATGATCTTGGAAAGTTGGAAGATGCCAGAAAGAGGGGAGAAAGGACGCAGAGCAAGCTAAGGAAAGAAAGCACCTATTTTGAAATCAGCTGTCACTGGAGCACAGCCAGCCACTAAGATAGAGAAATTGACACAATTTGTCTTTTTTTCTTCTTAGGAGAACTGAGAAAGGAGGACATCACCTCTCCTTATTCAGTTGCCTTGCTGTCTGGGGGCTGTGTAGTCAGCTTTCTATTACTATGACAAATGCTTGGGGTAATCAATTTAAAAAGAAAGAAATTTTATTTGGGCTCACTGTTCTGGAGGTTTCATCTGTTGGTCCAGCACACCATGGTGGGGGTATATGTTAGAACAGAACCGCTGACCTCATGGCTACAAAGCAAAAGACAGCACGAGACGCTGGGAGTGGTGGCGCACACCTGTAATCCCTGTACTTGGGAGACGGCAGGAGGATGGCCGTGAGTTCAAGGCCAGCCTGGGCTACATAGAGAGATCCCGTCTAAAAAAAAAAAAAACAAAAACAAACAGAAAAGAGAGACCGAGAGAAAAGATGGCTGTCCCTTTCAAGGACATGTCTCTAATGACTGAGGACTTCCCACTGGGCCATACTTCCAGGAGCTCCTCCTGGGAAGCAGAATGGTAAGACCTGGGCATTTCAGGGATGTTCTGTGTCTAAACTGCTGCAGAGGCAAATCGTTCCTGCACCCAGGACCAGGGGCAGAATGTTACGGTTTATCTCTGGATGTCCCCCAAGAGCCTTGTATGGTCATAGGTAGTTTTTGGAAGGTGATTGTGTTATGGGGGCTCTGGTGGATTGAAAATTGGTGGTCGGCTTGTAACACCCAGCTGAACTGAAGCAGCATGGTGTTGGGTGTGGAGGGCCCACCTGAGGATTGTTGCCAACAGCATAGAAAGGAGAACTGGGGAGAAGAGGTAGCACTGTCCGTTCTCATGGAGGAACTTGTCATGCTGGCTTCCCTGACTGACTTGGCTGTTTGCATGGTCGGAGGATCTGGGGACCTCGTGGTCACTGAGGATGGCTGTGGTACTTTTCAGAGGATCTCTGGTCCTTTGAGTTTCCTGGCTCTGGTGCAGATCCCTCAGCCTGCTGGCACAGATCTTTTGGCCTGCTGGCACAGACTTTCTAGTTTCCACCACTGACCTTTGGGCCTTCTCAGTGCAGATCTGTGAAAGACTTGCCTGAGAGACATTGTCATGGGCTCTAGGCTTCCAGCTGTACTCATGGGGGCACTGTCATGGGCTCTAGGCCTTTAGCTGGTCTCATACAGAACACTGCTGTGGGATCAAGGCCCTTAAATGGATTCTTTGGGTCTTCAGTGTGTGGGCAGATTTCCTGCACTCTTTTGTATTTGACTCTTTGGGTGAATATTATAAAATGATCTATAAACTGTGTATCTGTATTAAATTGTTCCCCTTGAACACCAAGTCTACAATAGGGGCTTACAGCTGACTTGCTGTGAGAGGTGGGGTCTGGTTGGAAGAGGTAGATCATGGGTTGTAGCTTGGAAGGGTTTATCTCCCCCAACAGCTCCTCTCCTCTCTCTCTGCTTCCTGTCCACCATAAAGTGAGCAGCTCTTCTCTACCATGACTCTATCATGCTACCCTGGCTTGGAGCCAGTGAACTGTGGGATGAAACATGAACCGAAATACTCCCTTAAGTGGTAGACAGCAGGTATTTTGTCCCAACAATGAGGGAATCGACTAAGATAGCTTTCCTGCTACCATGTCTGTTTTTCTACCATAAAAATATGTTATGTGATTTGCCTGTATCAACTAATCCTCCTTTCTATCCCTTTCGGTCAATAGCTATATCCATCCCATCAGCTCCTTTGCATTCTCTTCCTCTCTCTCATCAAAGATGGCCAGCAAAGTCCTAATGAAAACATTTGGTCATTTCTTACCCCTTACCCACCAGATGCTCAGCTTTGCCTCTACCAAATAAATTGAGTACAGTAAAAGAAAATGTAATAAACAAAATAAAATTAAATTAAATAGAATAGAAATAATGTAAAATAAAATTACACCATTTTTATTGGCTTTGACTATAAGAGAATGGCTTCCATTGGACTCTGGGCTTAACTGTACCCAGCACTGTCCATTCAGCCTAAGTTGGTGTCCTTTGGGGTAGCTGTTCCAGCTCTTTATCCCTCTCGCATCCTCTATTTCTATCTTTATTTTTTTAAATCAATGCTCCTATCTCATACTTTACACAGGAAAGAGAGATGATCAGGAATCTCTCCAATTTCTCTTTCTCTTCCAATCTCTTATATTTCAGTCTGAACTATACCCTTAATAGGAGTATCATGGTACATTTTTTGAAAGGTGCCTTATGGGAGTGTATACATGGGGAGTGAGTGGGGGTGTATAAGCCCCACATTTATTTTTTAGAAGTATTTCTATTGATGGAGTATTGATTTTACTTTTATGAATTTTATTATAGTAAACAATATATGTACTTAACATAAAAATAAAATTAAATAAAATATTAAATTTTTAATATGTAATGAGTGTTTAGAATAAACATCAACATTTTTAACACCAACTGTCTACTTCCTTTCAAATGCTAAAAAATAATAGCAGAAATAAATTCCTATGTGAATGACAATGAAAATGCAAATGAAACTTTACCACAGAAATAATCTTTACTTGAATTATCACACTTAAGGCAATCTTCACCCATGAAAACAATATGTTCCGTACACAAGTATCACTCACACTGGTAGCACATGGGTTTTGTTTTCCTGTGTTTTTTGGTAGGACACACTTGACATATTGCTGGTCTTACAGTTTTTGTTTTCAGGGGTTCTTATGATGTTGCACCTGTCTGTTGATTGGTCTGGTCCATAATTCTCATGACCTTTTAACAAATGACATCAATGAGTAACTAGTGAACCAATTGTCAGAGATGATATTTGAGTTACTTTTCAAAACAAAGGCAACAAGTCTGCTCACAATGTCATATAGGAGTCTGAGTTCCAGGGTAAATTTCTGAATTCAAGGTGTAACATATCTTCACATCTACCAGAATGTATATTTTTATACCATATTTGAAAGGTTTATCTGGCACTTATTGCCGAAACTTCAACAACCACAAAATAATGCAAGTTCATCAGTTGTCCTATATTTGAATGGTATATAAGTTGCTTGATAGTTTGAAACCAAACTTTCAAAAAACGAATTAATAGCAGACAAACTCAGGTTTTTTTCTTTCTTTGTGGCTCTTTGTCTTCAAAACATTGGCAGTTTTGAAGAAAACTAAATCTTTTGAGTGTCGTTATTGTTCTAACAATCTCGTGCCATATCTGTGACTTCTCTATAAATCCCTGAGATTCCTATAGGTAAAATGACAAAGTCCTGTCATGAAAACTTTAGTTCATATAATGAAGCATCATGATAGATATATTTCTGAGTACTACTACTCATGCATATAGAAAATGTTTTATATTTCATTATTAGTCTATTTCAAAATGTCTTGTAGCATATAATCTGTTATAAACAATTTCCAACACTGAACCACAGTGTTTATATTCCATTCAGTAGCTTTCACCCCTTGGCAACAACCTAATAACATTTTCTGACCTTGTTCTAAGATTGGGTCATTCAGGTACACATGACCATTTTGTACCATTTTTATCTAGTCAGTTTCTTACATTACTGTTTTCTTCTTCCTCTGAGTCAAGGTCTTCATTCTGTGCCACTCTATCTGCCATATCTTAGATCTCACTGTCACACCTCTTTGACTTACATGATTCAAGTCATCACTGGTAGCTGAATGACCTGATGACTCACTTTCTACCTCCTGCCAAAGTTGTAAAAGTGTATTTTCATGCAGCATTATACTGAATTGGGCTAATTCTATAAGAACATTTGGAGTTAGACAATAATATCTGCTAGTTACAGGACATTTACTACTAGCCTTTGGATCATCCTAGGTTACATATAGCAAACTAGAGTTAGAAACAAGAAAATGTGCATAAAGACTTTGAATTTGGATAAAAGAAGCTGAGAGTTTCAGAAAAGGATGTGAAATACAAGAAAAGGGAGCAGAGAGGAGGCTGTGCTGTTGGGACCACATGAGATTCAGGTATAAACCTTGTTGGAGTCTTAAATGATGCAGTGTGAATTCCACAAGAGAAGGTGAAATAAGCATCAGGCCGGTTTTCTTGAGCCTGTCACCTGTCACATTGCCTGCATCACCTCCTTTCTTCTGACCACTCAGAAGACAGCTGTGCAGGGGCTGCAGGCTGGACAGGGGCTGGCACCTCGGCCCCTCCTTGCCCCAGCTTCTTTAACTTTCTGAAAGCATCCTTTCTGGAAAAGAGAGTGGAGTTTCTTTTTCACTTGTGTTGTTACCAATAAGTGTTTGATGTAAGATTAAAGCTGCTGAAGGGATAGAAGGACTGTGCTGTCATAATCAATCCTGTCGAGAAAATACCAAAGCAGGTCTTTCTTGGCTGACTGATTTTCAACCAATGAAGAGTGCAGTCTATGAGGCTTTCTTGGGAATATGAGTTGTCACTAGCTGGAACACACCCGTGTCTCAAGCACCTAGTGGAAGAAAACTGTCCGTCTTCTATCAGTACAGGCAGACATGCCAGATTCAAAAGAAAGACACTGTAAAACAAACCCACACAAGGCCTCATGACAAGTAAACCAAATGAAAAAATTGTAACATCAACTCCCCTGAGTCCATACTGGGAGTTCAACCCAGGGCCTTCTTGCTAAAGTAGCTTCTAGCATTTTATTTTATTTTGAGACTGAGTCTCATAAAGCCACTAAGTTAACATTAAACTCTTGTGAGAGTAAATAAGCTTAAGAAGTGCCCACAAACTCAAACACTGAGAAATGCTAGAGTGGGAATTTTAATTACTCTAGTTAAGAAAGTAAAAAATAGAAGCCATGTATATATATATATATATATATATATATATATATATCTGAGTGACTACTATATGACTCAGTTTTATAATGTTCAAAGTAATTCTGTTTAATACTTTAGAATTACAATAAAGTATTTTTATGATACAGATTAAGTATTCTGAAAAGGAGTCAAGCAGCTATTCTTATTGAGGCATAAAATGATTATTGTGTGTTGCTCAGAAATTATACCTTCTATACTATCACACATATGGACAACTTTTTTGAAGAAAATGAGACATTATAGTAACAATTGTTCATTTCGTGTTATCTGGTTTTGAAGTTCTATAATGCTTTCATTCATGTGATTGGCATTATACTATTTTTTTATGTTTGATATTGTGTGTGAAGGTATGCTCAACTATTTCAAAGAAAACAAGAGACATAATCGTAGCCATTGTTGATATCCTGTTGTCTTGTTTTGAAGTCCTGTGTTGCTTGCATTATTCTGTTCTAATTTGCTTTGTTCTGTTTTGTTTTATGCTGTTTAAAATAAAAAAATTAAATTTTACCGTCTAATATTTCTCAGATATTGCAAAACTGGATTTTCTTGCTTAAGGTAAAAAAAGATGGATTCTAACATAAATCAGGAACACTAGTATTTAAACGTCCACCTTTATTCATCATGCAAATCAACAGGACTCTCTGGGCAACTTTGCAAACAAAAATCTAGACAGCAAATATACAGAGGTACATATCAACTGACTTAATACTTCAAAAATATAAATATAATAATTTTACATTAAGATTATAAAAATATATACTGTATGTTTATTTCAAGTGTACCATGTTTTTAGTAACTACTGTTCACATAATAGACATTTGATCAGTATTCCTTTTTCCTTTCATTTCTACTTTTCTTCTTCAGATATTTTTGGTCATTGAAAAAATCAAGGACACTATTTTTATCCCGAAGAATTAAATAAGAAATTTAGAAAGTAGGATAAAGAAATGACCAGATTTGTAGAAAGTAGGATAAAGAAATGACCAGATTTTTTTTTACTCACCTGAAATAGCTTTGTTCAGGCCAAAGCTTTCATGAAAACAACTGCAAAACTGCATACCCTGTAAGAATATCTAAGAATAGCAAAGCAGCAGGACTGAGGGTCCAAGGCTGGAAAGAAAGGGAAGGTGGAGAGGTGAGCCCAACACTTTGTGTCACTTTTTCCTTATAACATTTGCCAACACTTCAACAGCAGCCTACAGGTGAAGCCGAGCAAATAGTTTAAGATATTTATCAGGCTGTGGAACTGAAGGTTAGGGTTCAGTGAAAAGCAGAGAAAATATCTCTAAATTTCTGTTGGTACATTAGATCGCTTTCATTTTTAGGAGTAAGCTTGAATCAAAAGCAAAAGAACCTTCCTGAAGATCCAAACCCTTCTAATAAACTCAATCCCAGATTGGATTATATGATTTGCCTCCACCCTGTTCTTCAACCAGCATGATAGCAAATCAAGAAGTACCTGGAATTATCTCTAAGTTTTTCACACAAAGAATCCTAAATTTAATCAAAATTATCAAGCATGTCAGTAAGTAAAATAGAACAGTGCCAAGATAAAACAAATGAAGCAAAAGAAACAAATCCTCAGAGATCCAGCTGTGAAGGCATCAAGTATGGATTTTTAAATTACCGTGATTAATATGTTCAAGATATTAGATCGTAATGGGAATAATTTCAAAAAGAACTAAAAATTTAGAGCAAAATCAAATGAAAGTTCTACAATTAAAAATTACAACAATGGCAATTAGACACTAAAACATGAACTAAGAGCGTATGCGGGATTCAATGAAAAGGTCTCCTGCTCATCAGAACTCACTCTGCAAGACCAGCATTAAGTTTTTCCGAAGACAGAACTCCCAGTGTCCTAACCTCCTCAGACCGGGCCCCACATCTATTAGAGGTTTCACCTTCACACGAGGGAACAATTTCCAGCAGATAAATTTTTGGGGGTCATAATCCAAACATATCCAAACAACTGTAGCAGTGCTCACTTTGGTTAAATTCAAAGTACATCACATGCAAACAAGTGAAAGAAAAGTCACTTAAAAATAAAAGAACACCACTGATTACTTTTAAAAGAATAATAATCAATCTGGCAGTTAATTTCACAATGGAAATATTGGAAGCTAGACAACAAATGACATCTTTGAAGTGTTAAGAGAAAACAAATGACAACATAGAATTCTGTATCTTACAAAACTATGTTTTAGACTAAAGCTTAAATAAGAACATTTTCATACAAGCCAAAAGCTTAATGAGTATACAAGCAGACATGTACCAAAAGAGATTCTAAAACAGTTTTTCAAGTAGGAAAAATAATTTTAAATGAAAATAATTGGAATTAAAAAATGCATAAATAAATAAATACATAAATAGCAGCAGGAAGACTAAACCTTAAATTATAAATGAGATTAATATATTGAGTTCAAAGAATAAAATTCACATAGAACTAAAATATAAAACAACAGTAAAAGAAAAAGGAAACAAAGGTAGATGTAAGTAATTCTATGTCCTCATCTATGTCCAAAAAGCAATTAAATGTACAATATATATTAGACTTTAATAAACCAAGAATCTCAAGTATGACAAATAGAAAGATAGTAAAAGAATACTAAGGAGCAAAAAAAAAGGAGGGGTGGAGGACAGGGACAGCATAAATTAATTTGTGTGTGTGTGTGTGTGTGTGTGCATGCGTGCATGCGCGTGTGTGTGTGTGTGTGTGACTAGGAACCGAACCCAGGGCTAATCTCCCACTCCCTTTCTTTGCTCTTATTTTGAGACAATGTCTCACTAAATTGCTCAGGCTGGGCTTGAACTTGTGATTCTCCTGCTTCTGCTGGGATTACAGGCCCCAGCAGCCAGAGTGGGCCTTTTCCTTTCCTTTCTTAAATCTCAGCATTCTGGGAATTCTGGGAGGTAAAGAAACTGTAGATAAGAACAGAAGTGGGTTGTAGCAAAGAAGCATCCCTGAATTAACCTGTCTGAAAAATTGCTGACAGAGTCTCAGAAGAAATTAATCCAAACCTCTACATTTCTAGAAATTTCAGATATTTTTTATTCTAAATGCAATTCATATCTAAAAATATTTGCAGAATCCATAATAAATGTACTTAATGATGAAATATTTAGAGCTTTCTTCTTGAGATCAGAAAAAAGACAAATTTCCTTGGTTAACAGCATGTTTATTTAATAGTAGTAGAAAGAGGATCTGAACAAACATAGGCAAGAAAAATAAAGCATAAGGATTAGATGAGAGCATTTATATACAAAAATATTAGAAAAAGAAGATTCATGCAAGAATGTAAGAAAATCAATAAGGAAATTAATGAAGTTAATAAGTGAGTTTTAAAATTTCACAGCATTCAGGATCAACAGGAAAAAAAAGTCTATCAACAATAAACAATCAAAAGTCATATTTAAAAAATTATACTATTTACAATTGAATCAAAAAACTAAATATCTACCTAGGAATAAGCAAATGTGCAAACTTCTACACTGAAAACTGTGAAACACTGTGCAAATCTCCGAATTGTTCTGTGGAGCCCTTGCAACTCCTATTTCTAAGCCCAGTAGGATTTTTCATAGAAATTACCAGCTGATTGTGAAATGCATGTGAAAATTCAAAAGTCAAACAATTCAGACAATATGGAAGAAGAAAAACCAGTCAGGTGATGTATACTATGAGATATGAATATTGAAGTTACAATAATTAAAAGTATGGGAGCCAGAGACTGATGGCCCAATAGATCATACCCGACCCATGGGACACAGGACGGCGGCCCGGCCCAAGGTTCCATGGGCTCCAGTCCACCACACCCAGCATCCACCTTACAATTTAGGGAGCCAAGAGCTTGCAGAGGGGAGTTAGGACCCTGCAAGGTGAGTCCTGCCACCCCAAGGCAGGCTCCTGGAGAGATGGAGACCTGTGCTCCAGACAATTGAGCTTGGGTTAGCTACTGGGTACACTGGGCGGAGTCCTGGAAGCTCCACAGCGTTAGTGCACCACGCCCAGTAGCTTTCTCTCAGTTCAGGAGGCAGAGGCCTAGCTGGCAGCCTGACGGCCTGGTGTAGGCTGGCCTGGGGAGAGCTTAAAACCAGCACTCCCGGTGGTTGATATCATAGTAACCACCAAGAACATGGGACTGTGGCCCAAGGTTCCATGGGCCCCAGTTTATGAGGCCCAGCTCCCACCTTTCAATTTAGGGAGCCAAGAGCTTGTGGGCGAGCCAGCACTGCTCCAGGAAATGAGGGTGCAGGAGGTAACTTACCACACATCCAGAGGAAGCTTTGGAACACCACTCAAAGCAAGGAAATATAGAAAAATGACAAAAGGAAAGACCAAAAGTAGGCTCAAAGCTCCAGCCTACCCCAAGAAAGCTTAGAGGCCATGTACATAGAAGAAAAAAGAATCCATACACCTGAAATGTCTGAAACAATATCAAATGAAATAAAGATGCAACTAGGGAAAGGTATGGAGAAATGAAAATCAGAAATACTTGCCCAAGTAAAAGAAGAACTGATAAAAAATAGTGAAAGAAATAGTGAACACATCTAGTGAAGACACAGCTAAAAAATTAGAGGAACAAAGCAAATAGATAGAATCCCTGAATGAACACTATAAGAAACAGAATGCATAAAGCAGATTCAAAGAGATACACAGGAAATCAAAAATGCAATTGAAAGCTGTCAAAACCACCTCAACGAAAGTGAAGATAGAATTTCAGACCTCGAAGATAAGATTGCAGCCAATGAACAGGAAAGGAAATATCTCTTAAAAATAACAAAGAATCAGGAAATAACAATTCAACACCTGCAAGATGATACAAAGAAAAATAACATAAGATTAATAGGGACGAAAGAAAAAGAACGGGACAGCCCAAATGATATCAAGAGGATATTTACAGAAGTAATAGCTGAAAACTGCCCAAACATGAGAAGAGAAACTAACATTTGGATAAGTGAAGCATATAGAACTCCAAACAGCCATAACCAAAATAAAACTACACCCAGACACATAATAATCACCATCCCGGAAATCCACCATAAGAACAGAATACTAAAAACTGTTAGAGAGAAAACAAAGATCACCTATAAAGGAAAACCTATCAGAATCACAGTAGACTTCTCAACACAAACAATGAAATCAAGAAGATCATGGAGTGAAGTATTTCAGATCCTAAAGGAAAACCACTTCTAACTCAGACTGATACATGGCAGAACTGTCCTTCAAAATGGATGGAGAAATAAGATACTTCCATGACAAAGAACAGCTGAAGAACTTCATGAACACCAAACCAACCCTACAAAGAATACTGAAAGATATTCTAGATAGACATGGGGTAAAACCACCATGCAAGGCAGACAATTAAACAGAATGGAAAGCTAAAGACACAACAGCAAAAAGATAACATGTCAACAATAAATCAATATATAACAGTTACAAACATTAATGTAAATGGCCTCAACTCACCAATCAAAAGAAACAGACTGGCAGAATGGATCAAGAAACAACATCCAACCATATGCTGTCCACAAGAAACCCATCTAACACAAATAGACACTCATAGACTGAAAGTCAAAGGATGGAAAACAATACTTCATGCAACAGGAAACCAATAAAAAGCAGGAGTAGCCATCCTGTTTGCAGACAATGTGAATTTCAAACCAAGAATGATCCAAAGAGATAAAGAAGGTCACTACGTACTAGTTAGGGGAAAACTTCAAGAGGAAGAGATAACAATCCTAAATATATATGCACCAAATTCCAGAACACCCAGCTATATAAAGCAAATACTAACAGAAATGAAAAATCAAATAAGCAATAACACAATTATAACAGGAGACTTTAACACACCATTGTCCCAAAGGGACAGATCAACTAGACAGAAAATCAGCAAATACATAACAGAACTGAATCACACATGTGAACAAATGCACTTGATAGACCTATACAGAGTGTTCCATCCAACAACATCAGAATATACATTCTTCTCAGCAGTACATGGGACATTCTCTAAAATAGACCATATACTAGTGCACAGAACATATTTAAGTAAATGCAAAAGAATTGAAATTATCCCATGCAAGTTATTGGATCATAGTGCTGTGAAACTAGAAATTAATGATAAAAGCAATGGCAAAAAACCTACAAACACATGGAAACTGAATAATACACTCCTGAGCAATCAGTGGGTCACAGAGGAAATTAAAGAAAAAATTAAACAATATCTACAAGTAAATGATAATTCAAACACAACTTACCGGATTTTGTGGGATGCAATGAAAGCAGTCCTAAGAATAAAATTTATTGCACTGAGTTCCCACATCAGGAAGACAGAACGAACACAAATAATCAACCTGATGCTACAACTCAAACATCTCGAAAAAGAAGAGCAAGCCAAGCCCAAAGCTAAAAAAAGGGAGGAAATCATAAAGATCAGAGCAGAAATTAATGCAATAGAGAGTAAGAAAACAGTACAAAGGATCAATGAATCAAAGAGTTGGTTCTTTGAAAGAATAAATAAAATTGTTAAGCCCCTGGCCAACCTTATTAAAAAAAGGAAAGAAAAAACTCAAATTCATGCAATAAGAAATGAAAAAGGTGAAATTACTACAGACTCAGTGGAAATACAGAAGATCATCAACACCTACTTTGAAAACCTCTCCTCTCATAGTTCGATAACACTGAAGAAATAGACAGATTCCTAGATACATATGAACTACCAAAGC
>PVJX010025866.1:6014-26564 GCA_004027295.1 Dolichotis patagonum | reverse complement strand
AGATCTCTTGCAGTATAAATTTGGTCCAAGGGAAAAAAGAGTAAGATGTGAGGAAAGGGAAGGGAAATCAGTAGTATAAAAATAAGCCATGTTCAAGAACCTAACAATCTCAATTACTGTAACTACTATATGCCATAACACTAGTTAAGATTAATAATATCAACAAGTATAGAAAATGAGATTGAGGAATTGAAGAATGAGGGAGAGAGAAGGAGAGAATCGTAAGGGCATTAAGAAGAGAAAGATGATGTGTTATGTCTATGTAAGCACTTCCAAGTTGACAGTAATCCACATGAACTCCAAATATGTACTAATAAAATAAAAATCTTTACAAAAAGATTGCAGAGGCCACTGCAAATATAAAATGGAAAGCATTGTTTAATAAGTACAAAAGAGTTTGAATTTTATAAGACGAAAGTTTTGTAGATTAGTAGAAAAAGCAGGTGCATTTAGCTCACACTACAAATCTATACACTTAAATTACATGAATCTAGACACCATGGAGTGCTAATGAGCTATAAAGAGTAAATTTGACTAATTTTTAGAAAAGAGGATGAAAGTTGAGACCATAACACAAAGTGAAATAAAGCATACACAGGAGGTTAAATAAAGTATCACATGTTTTCTCTTCTATGAGAAGCCCAAAATATAAATATTTAAAGATCAAAAGAAAAGAAAGATGATAAGAAACCTGGAGAAAATGGTGCTGGAAAAACTTGCTTTTCACATACCAAAGACTAAAACTAGACAGATATTTGTCACTATACACTAAACTGAAGTCAAAATAGGTCAAAGATCTAAATATTAAACAGAAACACTAAATAAACTGGAAGAGAAAATAGATATAAATCTTGAAGACATAAGTGTAGGCAGAAACTTCATGAACAAAACCCAGACCACATCGGAAATACAAGAAATGGAATGTTGCCTCATTAAAAAGCTTTTACAGAGCAAAAGAAATCACCAACAATGTGAAAAGACAATCTACAGTGGGAAAAGTTATAGCCAGTTGTCCCACAGACAACTGGGCCTGCCTTTACACAGTAGACATTGAATTCTGTGTGAAAGTGTCTTTTCTGTCTATTTCATCACTGAATTCACAGGGTGAAGCAGACCATTTTTGAAACTGAACATCTGGGACAAGGGATCTCCGAGAATGGAAAACAATTTAAAGTTTTCTATGGAGTTTATTTCCTGCTGACCCGTATAAACCACTAAATATACCAGGTATAACTGAAATTCAAAAGAGGCATGGCAGCCCATGCCTGTAAACTCAGTATTCAGGAGGCTGAGGAAGGAGAATCATTATGAGTTCCAGGCAAGCCTGAGCTACATAAGTGAGTTCAAGGCCAGCCTTCACTACACAGTGAGACTTTGTCTCCAAAAAAAGAGAACAAAAGTAAGAAAGAAAGACTGAGAGAGAGAGAGAGAGAGAGAGACAGAGACAGAGACAGAGAGAGACACAGAGAGAGACAGAGAGACAGAGAGACAGAGAGAGACATAGAAGAAAAGAAAAGAAAAGAAAAGAAAAGAAAAGAAAAGAAAGGAAAGGAAAAGAAAGGAAAGGAAAGGAAAGGGAAGAAGGGAAGGGATGGGAAGGGTAGAGAAAGAGAAGAGAAGAGAAGAGAAGAAAAGAGAAGAGAGGAGAAGAGAAGAGAAAAAAGAAAAGAAAAGAAAAGAAAAGAAAGAAAGAAAGAAAGAAAGAAAGAAAGAAAAGAAAGAAAGAAAAGAAAAGAAAAATTTGGAAAGCCAGAGTATTCCTTCAACCAAGGAATAAAGGGGCTATAGAAAAACTCTCTGAACAGTGTACAGGTGCAGGGATGCTGTCTCCTGCTTGACCACAGGAGACCACTGAAATGTACTTACTAAAGTGATAGCTGCTACATTGGCAAAGCTTACAAACCCTACTGGTGGGCAACACTTAACCAAGTACAAGAATCTTGACAAAACAAAGCAAAATGGTGTCTCAAAAATTGATTAGTTCCCAAGGGATCTTATCATGAGCACCATAGTGCAGGGATATCTCAGGCAAAGACCTCAGAAGCCAAAGTTTTGAAGAGATCAGAGAAGAATATATTAAAAAATTACCAGATATTCTGTGAGCTCAAAGAAGATAAAGGATTTAATTAATAATATTGTCAATGAGATTAAAGATGACACAAAACTGATTGAATTAAAGATGATGAGGAATATTAATGAACACTTTTGTAAATAACTACAGATTCAGCCAGGCAGGTGGCACACACTAGGGAAAACTGAGACATAAATTCAAAGCTATCCTGGGCAACATTAGTGAGCTCAAGGCCAGAACAAACAGACAAAAAAAGAGCCGCAGATTCTAGCCAAGTGAGGTGGCTGAAGCCTCTAATCCAGCTTCTGGGAGGCTGAGGAAGGCAGATGCATGTTCAAACCCTGCCCTGGCAGCAGAATGACTGACAAAGGCACAATTTAAATAAATATTGATAAAAATAAAAAAAACTAATTAAAGAGCTAGAGAAGAAGCTCAGTGTGAAGACCCTGAGTTTCATATTAGGACCAAAAAGAATTACCAGTTATGGAAAGGAATCAAGCAGAAATCCTGGCAATGCAAAACATAATGGAAACCCATACCTATAGATCATACCAATCATGGAGAATGTATTAGGATCAAAGGGCAAGAACAGTGTCACTGATACTTTGGTACTCACCATTAATTGCTTTTGGAAAGCACAAGTATCAAAAACTAACTGTTTCAGATGAAATGGGGTATCAAATTACAAGGCGGTCAACACCATAAGTCCTAGGTTATGTGTCAATACTGAACAAATGATGGATAAGAGAATAAACTTTTGTATAAAAATGTGTCAAGTACCAAATTCAGTAAGTTTAAAAGCACTTTCATACCAGTGATGACTTTAATAGATCACTTACTCAGTGGTAATCTAAAACAATAATCCATGAAAGATGGATCCAAGTGGTAGATGTAACTAAAAGATCAAACCAATGAATTACTGTGTGCAGGAAGGGTTGGAAAAGGAAACTAAAGTTATAAAAATCTTTTAGCAAAACTCATTGCAGAAAATATTCCAAATCTAGAGACTGAATTGAACACTCAAGTAAATGAGGCTTTTAGGACTCCAAATAAATATGGTCAGAAAGGAATTTCATGAAACTTCATAATCAAAATTCTAGAATGTCATAACAAAGACAAAATGAAAGCCATTAAAGGCTGATGTCACCACTGGCGATGGAGTGCCTCCTCAGAGAGTGGAGGTGGCAGAGGCAGAGGAGAAGGTGGCAGAGGCAGAGGCCTGTAGAGTGTGTAGTGGCTGACACAAGACATGACACGTGGTCTAAGGGATGACATGATGACAAAAGGCTTGCCAGAAAACCAGGACAACCTCAGAGTCATCCCAGTGATGACTACCATAGAGTTCTTAACATTGTGCCAAGGAAACCACCACTGCTAGGAAGGAGATCACCACTGCTAGGAAGGAAACCATCATCGCTAAAGAAACCACCACTGCTAACAAAGAAACCAACAATGATAGAAAAGAAACCACCACTGATAGAAAAGAAACCACTACTGCTTGTGCGACCCAGTGAAGGAAGCTACAAAAAATATTACAGACTTGCTGGGTACCAAGAATATGACAAGGGCTGTACATTTTTTTATGATCGAAGAAGTGTTCCAACTCAGAACGGAGATGAATCTGGCTATTGGTGGTCAAGACACAATCATTCTGTAAGAATGCGTTATTACAGGGACAAGAGAGAACTGTAGAAGAAAAAGTTTCTACTATTCCCATTATATGAAAGACCAATCTTCTCATAGAAAGGATCCTACTTTTTTTGGAGAGTCATTCGTAGGCCAAAAGGATTCCCTAAGCAACAGATCTGACTACAGGATCAGTAGCAGGATCCAAGCAAAAACTTACTGTTTTCAACAGTCTCAGCATAGAAGCAAAGAAAGAAATGTCCAGTCTCTGAAAACATCAAGATACACTTCATGCTCTAGTTCTGAAGCAGCTCCTTCATCAAAGGTGTTAGATAAACTTAACAGGCTAACTGAAAAGGAACTTGCTGAAGCTGTCAGCAAGTGTGCTGCCAAAAAGTCTGAGACATCAGAGGAAAGCCAGTTGTCTGGATTTCTGAAATCAAGGTGGTACCTACAGCACCATTATTCATTAAGCAACCAGGTGCACTAGCGACAGATGCAGGCAACAGCACAAAAATATGTGAAGATAGTCAGCTCAGCAGTAACTTCAAAGCAATAACATTGAAAATGAAAGAGAATCAATAAGTTTACCAACAATACAGCACAACTTTTAGGATGGTGGTGAGAATGTTGATTCAAAGGGAGCCTTCACTAGAAAAGTCTATACAGCTTGCACTGAGGCAAAATTTACAAGAAATAGGAGAACAGTATGTTCAAGAATTCAAGTACTTCATTGCAGAGTATGATGCTTCTCAAGATTTTGGAGAGTCTTTTTAAAGGACATAATGGTCAGGCAGAAAAAACTATTTCATGATTTTTTTCTGCAGTCTTGAAATCACTAATATATGGACTGTTTTCCTTGAAGAGAAATACTTTATGAGTTTTTCATATCAAATACAGATCTAACACAGTCTCTTTAAAATATTTTAATTAGAATTTTTCTACATATTAGACACATTAATCTATATTCATCTTCCACCCCCAAAGTGATGCTCAGTTAACTGTTTAAGCTTTGAAGAGGCAGTTCTGGGGGGCAGTTCTCTATACTTACCCATGTTCCATAATCTCCCAGGTGAGTGATTCATTTGTCCACATGGGTGTAATTTACAGGTGAGAGATCATTCCACCTAAACATTGGTGGACTTTTTACATTTTGTGGTGATGCCATATACAAATATTGAAATTCTGATTTCTGATTTTTATTAACGTGTTACTTGCTTGTCTTAAGCATCATGAGATTTGATATGCTAAAACATACTAACACAATAAAGTGAATACTTGAGTATCTTAGAAGATATTTGTTTTGAGAATAATTCTCATTCACTGTTACACAGAATTTGAAATCCCTGAAATACATCAGAATAAAATCATTCTCCTTAATAAATGAACTCAATATGTCCCTTCTAGCAAAATAATCTTAAAACTTTTAACTACCCTGATGACTTAGTTTCATGCATCAGACTAAGAGAAGGAGCAATTTGAGATGGAAAGTGAGAAGTATTAGAAAAAAATTTTGAGCAACTGAGGAAAAAAAGTTTAAACATATAAGAGCCCTAGGGTTTGTTTTTATAAGCCCATATTCTCTACCTCAATTGTGATTAACACAATGCTTTGGATGAAATCATTTACAGGTTTTGCAGGTGTACTTTTTAATTTGTGAGTAATTTGTTCTGGTAACTTTGAGAGGTAAATAGGCTTTCCTAAGTGTTTTGGGGGAAAACACAACAAAATAGACAATAAGCCCCACCCAGTACCACTTTCAAAGCAGTCCGGCTAAGTAGTTCTTCATAAGTGTGCCATCACATCTCTGATTAGTTAAGAATATTAACTAGGATCATTAGGACATTTCATTTATTTCCTAATCTCTTCCAGCAACCCAGTGGCACTGAACCAAAACTTATACTTTTGTGACATTAGAACAAACCACTTTTTATCATTTCTCTACTTTAATGTTTTTTCCTTTCCATTTCCATTCTTGATATCACTTTTAGTGGCCTCTTGACATTATGTAAAGAGCTACTCCAAAGAAGAACAAGATTATATTAAAAATGTAAATAGCAGTATAGTTTTAATGGATCCTATGCTGCAAAATATGTGTTATATCTTTTTCACAAATTTAGAAACTAATTTAAGGCTACATTTAATTTTTTTTATACTTTTCTAAGTGAGATTGTCTTGAACTTTTATTTTTGCCACTAAATGTTGTACTTATCTTTTATAAAGCATAAACCAAGGGAAATTCCATATATTATTTCTGATAGTCTACCTTTTATATGGAAGACTATAAACATAGTCTTTAGAAAGACTGAGAAGTTACTCTCAGTGACTTTTATCTACAAATATTCTAGTCCCAGAATTCAGTTCCTTTAGTCAAGCTGACACAATGTTAAAAATAAAAATAGAGAAACTACCAGAGGTAAAATAATTGTTCTCTTTGTTCAAATTTATTAAAAATTCTTGCTAACATGTATTTAGATGAGATTCAGCTGGTAATTTCTTCATCCATTCACTAAAATTACACTCAGTATGAAAAGTTGTTTATATCATTCCTTCAGTATTATTCTTCTAGGCCTGTCAGTGATAGCACTTTTTAAAACGTATTTTAAAATCTAATTTTAGATAAATTCAGATGTGTAACAGAGTATTAATTTTTCAGAATGTTCTTGACTAAAGAGATTTGATTGCAAATTATCTATTGTTTTTGTACATACTCAAATGATGTGACAAAATTTTCATTGTCTTCCACAAAACCTTGATGGTCAAGCAGAATCTGTAAATTATTTTATGACTTTTAAAAGTGCAAAATAAAGCAACCATGCTTTAAAAAGAAAGCTATTAGAAAAAAATAAAATGGATAAAGGTAAGCCTATCAGACTAATGAAAGATTTCTCAACAAACACCTTAAAAGTCAAGAGATCTTAAAGTGAAATTTTGAATCACCACCCACTAAGAAACCAGGACCCAAACATGATTATATAACCTAAAAACATAGCCTTCAAAGAAGATGGTAATAGGAAAACTTTTGCAAGAAAGAGAATCTAAAGAAACTATGACCACCAAAACTAGCACTGCTGAAAATACGCAGAAGAACTCTAAGAGATGCTGCAAGGCAAATATCACCAAAGTCCAAAGGACAAAACATATCACATTGGAAGAGTAGTGAAACAAAAGGAAAAGAGAAAGGCAGAAACCATGAAAAATTAACACAATAACAAGAATGACATAGACCAGCACAATGGAGCCAAAAACAAAACCTGATAGTGTGGTGCATGTGAGAGACACACCTCATCCATTAAAAATGCAAAAAAAATATAAATTTAAAAAGAAATGGTGAAAAAAATATTCTCCGTGTCACCACTACAGAAAAAAAAATAGAGTGTTGATCCTTATTTCACACAAAGTAGACTCCAAGTCAAAACTGATCATCAGAAAAGACAAAAGTCACACTACACATTGGTAAAGAGAATAATTCACCAGGAAGAAGTAATTTTAAATTATATGTGTACCAAATTTTGGTGCACTGAATCGATGTACCAGAAACTTCTAGGTATAAAAGGCCAAAAAAAAAAAAAAACCAGATACACACCAATACATTCATAGTGGAATACTTCAATATCCCTTTTCACAAATAGGTCAAGCAAACAAAAGCTCAAAACACTTTGAAGTTTACAAGTACAAACAGACATCTGTATAGATATACACATGCAGTCTCATACAAACATGACTAACAAGTTCATTTGTTAAACTATGGAAGAATCATGATACTCTGGGGTGAAAAATCTTAGAATGATTAGTAGTATCGAAGAATGCTAAAAACGAAGCAAAAATTGTATATAATTAGTAATTCAGATCAGTAGATGCACATGTGGTGAAAGAAAACAAATCTTTATTTCTCTAATTCTAATAACAATAACTAATATTAACTTATTGTGGACTGATCAGGCCCACACCCTCTCAAATGAGTGGATAGCAAAGACTTAAATAAAAGAAATGAGTGGTATGATATTAGGGATCCCAGAAAATCAAACTCTTTAGCAGAATTTGAGATTCTCTGGTGACAGGGACAAAGAATTTCTCTGGGCATGTGGTATTTATTTGGTTTTCACAAACACGGAAGAGATACTGAGGAAAATGGGGAAACTGAGAAAGACCTTGTGAGTCAGTTTAAAGGTTCCTCCAAGTAGTAAATTATGTTATTGAAGAGAACTATATTTTCTCCAGGTAAATATTTATTGCAGGAATGGATCCTGTTGTTACAATCTATATTTAGGTAATAGATATTGGAGCCAGGTGTCCTCAGCTGTGGCCCTATCTTGTCCTTTGAGGCAACATGGCATCATAGAATTTCACTTACTACTAATCTGCTGCCCATCTCAAAACAAAGGATTTATGCCTTGGATAGACTCACATGTAAACATAGAAAGCCAATTTGTTAATTTTAAATCCTGCTCAGAGAAGCTTTATAGTGACCTCCAAAACTAACTGACAAATAACTATTTTCAGTGTTGGCAGTTATGAGAGTTTTACTTGTATTATCTCTTTTAAAGGCCACAATGTCCAATCAACATAAGAATATTGCAATCCTTGATTTTACAATGATTAAACTGATACTTAAAATATTCATACAGAGAGAAAGTATTAAAACCTGCAGATAGAAGAGTCTCATCTACTACACTATGACTTCTTCTTATTGCAAAAAATAATTTCAGTAAGTAGTGACTTTTCACAGAGAAAAACAAGCTATGTTAGAAGACAATTCAACTATGTGTAAATGTGCTTGCATTTCTAAATTAGTAACTTTAAAATTGTTTCAAATCTAAGTATTATATATTGCAATTGTTAACTTTATTGGTTATGATGACTATCCTTCAAATAATTTAAAGGCATAATAATTCAGGTTATTTTTCAACATATTTGAATATCAGTGTAGTATTTTCTTGGTTTGGGGTCACTGTTCATCTTTGGAATCACTGAATTCTTCCCTAACTGCTGATTACCACAAAATCAGAAACTTTTGGATCTTTTGCTCCTCACTTCAATTTAAAATTAAATTGTTAAGCATTTTACAAAAGAAATGAAAGTCACTTAATATACCAGTTAATTTCATATCAAAACTTTGTTAACCAACAAATCAATGCATATTACAGTATAAAGCAATTGTTGCAAACCAATGGCACATATGCTAAAGCAAGCTGTTTACATTCCTGAAAGATCTAAAGGGTTCACAATCTCTGTCATATGGAATGCACCAGTAAATAATTTAAGTGATACAGGTTTTTAAATCCTACCCAGGAAAATGTGAAATGTGAAATTCTCCAAAAAAATAACTTTCTAGGTGTCTACATGATTCTACAACTGGAAAATTTCATATCTAAGCACATGTGGAAAATATATAGTCAAAATTTAGGCACACCATGAATGGTATACAAAATTATTTCACACTGTGTGTATAAGATAGTGTTTAGTAAATAAGGTTTCACACTTAAGTTGTCAATTACTTTATTTTTCTCTAATTCCTCTTGAATTCTGATCACATGTACATTTTCCTTTTTCTTCATTTTTTTCCTTTTCAGTATTTTCCTGAAGTTCAGTAAGCTTCCTTAAAAAACAATTTGAATTCTTTCACAGGCATTTTATATATCTCTATAGACCCAAGCATTTGCAACTAATTTTATTCATTTTGGACATCTTTACTCTGGATCTACACAGATGTGTGTTGATATCTATGAAGTTACTTATTCTAGTCTTCTCAGTCTGACAACCTGGTAACAACTTCCAATAAAAAGCCTAATACTGAGTAGATCACTGATTGTATTCCCTATGCCTGCTTTCGATAGCAATAACTCTTACAATACTAGGAAATTCCCTAAGCCAGGACTGCCAGTCTTATCAAACTATTGGACTGGAGTTTCATGCCCAGAAATATTGGTACAATATTGGGCCAGAACTCCACTGCACAGCTGCTAAAACTTGTCCATTGATACAGATTATTCACAGTCATAGACAGCTATTGTTGGATGGTTGGAATACAAACTAGAAATCAGGCCATCTTGATGGGTTTATAGAAACCTGTATGGTACCATGTAGACCTAGAGATTATGAAAAACTATTCCGGGTTTGTAGGCTGTTAGGTCAACCTTGTTTTTTGTTGTGGTGAGCCAAGTTTTCATTGCTAAGACTGTCTTACATTTACTTCCTTTCTACTTTCCCAAGTAGATAGTGTTGTAGTCAGGGGCTGTGAGGAGAACAATTAAAATTAGGACATTGAATTTATAATAGTATTTTATGATGGTCGCCAAGAGTTAACACAAGAAAGAACAGGAAATCAATCCACAGCACTAAAGACTTAGAATATGCAGCCAAGTTCCTGAATCCCACAGCAATGTCCTACATGAGTCCAGACAATGATCTAGAATCCATGACAATGCCTCCCAGAAGACCAAATGGTGGGTTAGAGCCCACAAGAATGACTTACACCAGCCTCTTTTATGGATCTGTGCTGGGAAGGCCCAAAGATCAGCGGTAGAAGCTAGAAAGTTTATGCCGGGGCTGGGGATTTAGTTCAGTGGCTTAAGTTCCTGCCTGGCAAGTGTGAGGCCATGAGTTCGATCCCTGCTACAAAAAAAAAAAAAAGGAAGTCTATTCCAGCAGCAGGGTAGAGGAACTGTGCGGATAGGTTAAGGATTCTATGCTGGAGTTGAGGACTCATACTAAAGCAAGGTCCAGGGCTGTCCTAAAAAGCACCACAGCCATCCTCAGCAATACAGAGGTCACAAGCTCTTCTGATGAGAAGCACAGTTGAGTACCTGCCAGGAAACCAGTGTGATGAGTTTGTCCTGGAGATTAAATGGCATATGTTTCCACTCCAGAACCTCAATGAAGTGGTGATGTAAGGACCATTGCTCCCCCAAAGTGAACCATATACACTCTCACCAACAAAGTCCCAAGCTCCTCCAATAACAACGGTTGAACTCATACTGAGGAAGCTAGTCATGATGAACTCCTCAAGGAGTTCAGTGGCTCAATGGCTCAAACAACAACACACAGGAAAAGCCACAATGCCTCACCTCTCCTTCTGCACGTGTGTATTCATGCTGGCAAATTTCCTCAGGTGGAACATCTATGCTCAGCACCATACTGATTTAATTCTGCTGGTTTTAAGTTGACCACCAGTTTTTTATCCATAACAGGTAGTATCTTTGACACATTGTCTAGGTTTGAGGTGGGGAAGATACAGTTAATGTAAAGCTGTCTTTCTACCTTTTCCTATTGTTATAATTTAACCACATACTATTTTCTTTTACCTAGTTTCATTTGCTATCAAGTAGCTCTTTGATTTTTTGAGAATGTGTGCATATTTGCTCAAGGAAATGTTCCAGTACAGGGAAATTTGATAGAGTCCTATACTGTCATCTTGCTTTGCTCACTTAGTAATCTTTGCTTCTTTTTCTGCAACCAATATCTTGCTTTTTCCTTGATAATATTAATTTTTTTTTACCTTTACCCACCCTTTCACAAATACTTTGTTTCTTTAATCTTTAAGCACTGGGTTTCCTTAGTTTATTATTCTGGTATTTTCTTTTTTGGTGGTTTATACCTCCACTTAGTCTTATGATACTAGCAACTGTCTATATATTGTTATTTATAGAACAGCATGTCATTTATAGAACATCATATTTATAGAACATGAAATTTCTCAGGGTTACTTAAGGCATGACAAACAGATTGGCAAGGACATTCTATTTGGGAGAGAAATCTTGAGGACAGCACTGTGCCGAAGAGTAGTCAGTTCACTTATCTATTTGTAATTCTTTTTGTACAATCTTGCAAATACTATGAGAAAAATCTGAGAAGGCATGGAAATCAATACCTGAAGAGGCACTTGTATGGCCATATGGGTTGCCATAGACATTGAAATACAGAGGCAGCAGTCTTTCATGTAAGATTTGATCAATTAAGAAAGTAATGAGGTAACATTAAGTTTTTATTTTGTAAAGGTGATTTAGATTAAGTGAAGCTGTGGTAAACCAGCCATACTAACTGGGGCAAACGTCACAGGTAAGGGGCGGGAAGGAACCTTGTTAGGGTTATGGAAAACACAAACACAGAGAATAAATATCCCTGAGGCAAAAGGATCTTTGCTCTGAGGCAAAGACAATGGAGTTGGAGTTTCAGTAAAATAGAGAATAAAATGTACAGGCAATGTATACTAAAATAGCCTTTCTATTCATTAAACAGGAGGAGAGCAAGAAAAAGGGCATTTAGGCATCTTATAGAATTACAGTCAACCTGACTGATGTGAGATAGATTACTTGTAACTTCCACATGGAGAAGATATCTCATTCAAGGTCAGAAGGTCATAGCTTTATTCTAGAGAACTGAACAGCCATTAGAGTGCTATGAATGACTCTGAAAAGTCCCTTCCAATAAGTCTGCAGGCAACAGTAGTTTAAATCCTTAATTAAAACCAGTTTATTAGGTAGGTTACCCATAGAAGATTGAGTGTCAGGAGAAAGGAGTAGAATAGCAGCATGTTATATTTCTTTCTTTATTATTTTTATATTTTTTATATTTTATTATAAAGAAACTAATACCAAGGAAAATAAAACAAAATAAAACCAATCAAAATAAACCAATCAAAATAAGTGATACAGGAATTCAAAACCTTAAAAATCAACAGTAGTTACCATACTGCCTTTTGTTGTCTTCAAAATAACTGCAGATAACTTCAGACATAGTAAAAGTCTAACAGAAAAGAATAGAATAGAAAAAACACAAACAAAACAATGAATGTAATAAAGGACTTCTAAACAATCAGATAGTAATTTCAAAATGGCTACAATTATATATCGTGATATCATTTAAATAGCTGCACATGCCATCAGATTTAAACTAATCAAACAAAAAAAAAGAGAGAATAAAACCCAATCCCCCAAAACTGTGAAAATGATATGGTTTCCAGGTGGGGATGATTTCCTGGCGAGGCTTTGTTCTCTCTCTCCACAGTTTATGAATGGCACTCACTCACAGAGAGAGGCTTGGGTCTGTCTGTCCTCATTCTGGCAGCGGCCTGTGCATAGGACTGGTTTCCAGGTGCAGATCACCTCCTGGTGAGGTGGTTTTCTCCCCCCAAGGGGGTTAAACCTTCTTTTTTATTTTAAAGAGAGAAAAGAAAGCAAAATGAAAAACATTCAGAGTGTTAGAAAATGATAAAAAGAAATTAGCAATGGTTGATATACTGTGTGTCACTGACTTCAAGGTAGATGTTCAAAATGCAAGATAAAAGAATGCAAAATTAATCAACCAATATAAGCACAAACCATTCTTTCAATAAACTAAAGGAAATTAGTAGTATAATTACATTAGTAACTGCAACACTTCTCCTTTTCCCTTTCTTCATTTCTTCCTTCACCCATTCTAGTTTCTCTTTCATTGAAAGCAGTTTGTTTCTTTCTCAATATCTACTGCACATTTTGCATCTTATTTATCTTTTAGCTTCTTACACTAGTGAGACAAGACAATGCTTATACACTTGAGTTAGATTTATTTTGCTTATAAGAATGGTCTCTTGATCTGGCCAGCGGATCAGTCCGTGGGTCTCACCTGGAGAGGGAACGGGGATGGGAGGCAGGGCAAGAGGAAAGAGAGACGGAGACAAGTTGACAAGTTCCAATCAAGTCTCGTTTATTGAGGAAGTGAACATGGTTTATATAGGGTGAGGGCAGGAAATTGTCGTCATCAGGCAGAGACATTGTGGAGAGACCGGATAGGTCGCAGTCATGTCTGGCCAGGCAGAGAGGATCATGGGTAATGTAGGCAGACGCACCAAATGCCCACAGGAGGGTGGGATAGGGTTGCAGCAGTGAGGCTATCATGCTGCTCCCTATAGTCTCTAGCTGCATCCATTTACATATAAAAGCCTTGACTTTCTCCTGATTTATAGCTGAGTTTTCCATTATATGGAAATGTCACTTTTTTTAATTCATCGCTCAATTGGTGGACATTTGGGTTGTTTCACATATTTAGTTGTTACAAATCATGCTGCTAGAAACATGGGTGCACATAAATTGCTTTTCAATTTTTCTGGGAAGATAACCAGAAGATAAATAGCTATGGCAAATAGGACCTCTAATCCTAATTTTGGAGGAGTGTCCCCACTGACTTACACAATGGTTGTACAAGTCTACACTCTTAACAGTGGTAAAGGCTTCTTTTTTCTCCACAGCTCTTACCCCAGCATTTGCTATTGGTTGATTTCTTGAAGATGGGCATTTTTCTGGCATGATGTGAAATCAGTATTGTTTTAATTTTCATTTCTCATATGACCAATGATGCTGAACATCTTTTCATATATTTCTTTGCTATTTCTAATTCTTCATCTCAGAAGTGTGTATTCATCTCAGATGCCCATTTTAGGATTGGGTCTTTAAATTTGGGTGCACTGATTTCTTTCAAGTCTTTACATGTTTTAGTTAGAAGTTCTCTGTCTAAGAAATAGCAAAAACTTTTTCCCGCTTTGGGTTTTCTTTTCAATTTGTTGGGGATTTTTTTTTGATATAAAATAAGAATATGATGAGGTCCCACTTGTTTATTCTTTGAAGTACTTCCTATGCACTTTGATTTTTGTTCATGAAGTCTCTGCCTACCCTTATGTCCTCTATATTTCTACCTATTCTATTTCTGTACATTTAGTATTTCTGTTTTAATAATTAGATCTTTGATCCATTTTGAATTTAGTTTAGCACATGATGATATGCATGGGCCCAGTTTTAGTCTTTGGCATGGAGAAAGCGAGTTTATTCAGTACCATTGATTAAAGAGGCTATCTTTCATCCAGTGGGCATTTAGCTTCTTCAGCAAAGATAAGGTTGCTGAGTGCATTTGAAGTTTAGTCTACATCTTCTAATCAGTTCCATTGGTGCTTAGGCCTGGTTTTTTGCCACTACCATACTGATTTTATCACAGTAGATTGTTATTATGATTTCAAGTCAGGGATTGTGATGACTCCTGCCTTGCCTGTGTTGTCCAGGATTGCCATTGCTATTATATGTCTCCTCTTTTTGCAAATGAATTTTAGGAATGTTTTCTTTAACATAGTCAGGAATAATAATGGTATTTTGGTAAGGATTGTATTAAATTTGTATAACAGTTTTTGGAGTATGCTCATTTTTTCAAATGTTGGTTCTTCCTATTCATGAGCAAGGGATAGCATTCCATTGTTTGATATCCCCTTCAAACTCTTTTATTGGAGTATCATAATTTTTTGCTTGTATTATAATTTGAAGAGAATGAAACCAAAAGAAATTAAACAGAGTAGAGTCAATAACAACAAAACAATGAACATAGTACATGAATTTTAAACAAAATACAAGGAACTCAATAATGGATACCAGAAAGCCTCTTATTATCTTCAAAACAACAACCCTTACCATCAGGCATAATAAAATCAAGCAGAAATGCAGAATAAAAACAATAAAAACAAAACGATGGATACAGGACTTCAAAACAAGATAATAGTAGAAGATTAGTGGCTACCATGATGCCTTTTGTTACCTTCAAAGTAGCTGCCTATACCATCAGACAAGAGAAATCAAACAAAACAAAATAGAATAAAATTAATCAAAACAAAACAATGAAAGCAATGTGGGTCTTCAAAACAAGATTATAGTAAATCAATAATGGCTACCATAATATATTTTGTTATCTTTGAACTAGCTGTCCTTGCCATCAAACATAATAAAATTAGACAAACTGAAACAGAATAAAACCAAACTAAACAATGAATACAATATGGATTTAAAATTATGATAATTGATTAACTAAAGCCACTGCCTTCCCTTTTTAGACATTCTTCCACTTTCATTTTCACAATGTATATTCTTCATTTTTGAATCCCACTAACTCCTTAAGTTTTTTATACTAGGGAGACAACATGATATTCACCCATGTGACTCTGGACCATTGCATACGTGAGCATGATCTTCAGTTGTACCCATTTACCTACAAGACCCTTGAGGTTATCTTCCATTATAGTTGAGTTGCTTTCAATGTATAAAAATGTCATCTTGGGACAAAGATTATGTCAGTGGCTCAAGAGCTTGCCTGGTAATTTCAAGGTCTTGGGTTTGATCCCTGTTATGAAAAATGAATAAATAAATACATAAATAAAACAAAATAAATAAAAATGCCATGTCTTTCTTGTCAACTTTGCAGATGATGGGCAAGCTACCCCCACATTTTCTGGTTCCCTGTCACGTAGAGCATTCTCTCTTTCCCTTGACTTTCTATGAACCCACTTTTGAGTTAATTGTGGTTCTTGTGTAAAGAATTTTGATGGATACTGTCTCCTGATCCTCTCTGCCTGTGTTTCTTTTTACTGGTGAATTGATGCCATCTACAATAAGGCTTATGGCCAACATGCACTGGCTCATCTCTGCCATGCTATTTTCCTGCCTAATTTCCCCCTGCATTCAGTAGTCTTCTCTGCTTCATGATACACCTCTATCATTGTTTCAATAACCATGGTATTTTTCTCTCTCTCTAGATTATCCTTAAGTATTATTTGTAGGATTCTTTTGCTGGTCATGAATTTCTTTAGCTGTTCTTTTTTTTTTATTTTGAAGAGAATAACACAAATTGAGACAAAACAAAATAGAGTCAATCAAAACAAAAGGATCAACGTAGAACATGACTTAAAAACAAAATATAAGGAGATCAATAATGGCTACCATAATATCTCTTGTTATCTTCAAAAGAATTGCCCATATCATCAGGCATAATAAAATTGAACAAAATAGTTCAGAACAAAAACAATACAAACAAAGCATTAGAGACATTATAGGACTTCAAAAGAAGATAATAGTTTAACCATAATGGGTGTCATAGTGTATCTTATTGTCTTCAAAGTTGTTGCCTATACCATCAGACTTGATACTATCAAACAAAACAGAATAGAATAAAATCAGTCAAAATAAAATAGTGAAATTAATACAGTGCTTCAAATCAAGCTAATAGGAAATCAAAATTGTTACCATAATAAATCTTTCTATCTTTGGAATAGCTGTCCATGCCATAAAATCTACTGACAAACTGAAACTGAAACAGAATAAAACCAAACTAAACAGAGCTATGAAAACAGTATGGGTTTCAAATTATGATAATCGATTAACAATGGCCACTTCCTTCCATTTTTTAGACAATTCCTGCCCTTTCACCTTCACAGGATGTATTGTACATTTTGGATCCCATGAACTCTTTTAGTTTTTATATTATGGAGGCAACCTGCCATTCACCTAAGTGATTCTGAACATTTTTACTCTTGAGCATGATC
Source organism: Dolichotis patagonum (assembly GCA_004027295.1). Classification (NCBI taxonomy): domain Eukaryota; kingdom Metazoa; phylum Chordata; class Mammalia; order Rodentia; family Caviidae; genus Dolichotis; species Dolichotis patagonum. Next base: position 9,537 of record PVJX010025866.1, on the reverse strand, counting down.
TCAAGCTGTATCCATTTGTCTACAACAATCTCAAGGTTTTCTTTCTTAATACTTGAGTAGTTTTCCATTGTATAAATGTATCATTGCTTTCTAACCTATCTGCAGGTGATGGGCAAGCTACCCCCACTTTGTTTCTGGTTCCCTGTCGAATAGAGCATTGTTCTCTCATCTTTGAAATTCAGTCTATAAACCTCCTTTCAGGGCAAATGTATTTTTTAATATAAAGCATATTTATGGACTCTATCTCCTGAGCCACTCTGCTTGTGTTTCCTTTTATTGGTGAATTGAGGTCATCTATATTAGTGATTATGGCCAACTTTCTCTGCCTCATTTCTGCCATCCTATTTTTCTCCCATTGGTTGTCTACTTTTCCCCTTCATTCCACTGTCTGTCCCATTCAGTGAACACCCTCTGCTGCTGGTCCTGAAACCATGATCATTTTTTCTCTCTCCCCGGAATGTCCATCAGTATTATTTGTAGGATTGGTTTGGTGGTCATGAAGTGCCCCAGTTCCTCTTTGTCATGAAAGCATCTTTTTTCTCCATTAATTTTGAGATATAGTTTTGCAGATTACATCAATCTGGGTTGGAGGTTATTTTCTTTCAGGACTTGAAATACTTCACTCCAAGCTCTTCTTGATTTGATGGTTTATGTTGAGAAGTCATTGATAATTCAGACAGGTTTTCTTTAGAGAGGATCTGTTTATTTTCTCTAACAGCTTTTAGAATTCTATTCTTGTGTTGAATTTCTGAGATCCTGATTATTACATGTCCGAGTGTAGATTTACTTTGGTTATGGCTAGCTGGAGTACTGTATGCCTCATTTATCTAAATGTCACCTCTTTTTCTCATGCTTGGGAAGTTTTCTGATATGATTCTTGTAAATAGACTTTTAATGTCATTTGTGTTGACTCTTGCTTTTTCACTCACACCTATTATTGTTATTTTATGTTTCTTTGGGTTGTCTTGCAGCCATTCAATTGCTGCTTCCTGATTCCTTGTTATTGTTAAGAGATGTTTCCTTTTGCAATCACAAACTGCAAACCTCTATTCAAGATTTGAAAGTCTATCTTCAGTTTCATTCAAGCAGTTTTGCCAGCTTTCAATGATGTTTTTAATTTCATAGACATCAATTTGAATCTGTTTCCTGAACTCTAAATATTTTTATATTGTTCATTCAAGGGTTCCCTCATTTTCCTATGCTTCTCTATTTTTTTATCTGTGTCTTTTTTAGAAGTGCTTAGCAATTTTTAAAATTATTTTTTCATTTCCTCTTTTCCTTGAGATAATATTTGTATTCTAATTTCTTTTATAGCCTCATGAAGTTACTTCTTTACTTCACTGGCCATCACTTCAGATATCCCAGGTGTTCGACTCCCAGTCTCTTCCATGATTACATTTCTTGGACTTGCTCTACTTGGGTGGAAGACCAGAGACTGCTTTTGCTTCTTTGTCTTGACATATTGCTGGGTTCTTCTGGACAAGTGGGTAGTGGAGTCCCAGGCACTTTCCAGACTGGGTACAATTTCTCTCAGGGAGACTGTTTGTTTCTTCTAGCCAGTGCTGGCTACAGGTATCAGATGGTGGCCATTGGATGCACTGGTGCAGGCCTGTCTGCAGCTTTTCCCAGCCTTTTGGTTTCCAGCGGGCTGGTAGAGTGCTTGTTTGGGTGTTAGACCAACTGCTACCTCATGTTCAAGCTTACCACTGACAGTGAACCCCCTAAGATGGCTGTTGGAGTACACATGGGCATGCAGCTGACCACTGCCTCTGGACAAAGCTGGCTACTGCTGGAGGAACTCCATGATGGCTGCTGGAATGCAAGTGGGGACAGGGCACATTTTGAGCAGTTTTCAAAGGTCTGCATTCAGCTACCAGCTGCTGAAGAAATTCACTAGCAATTCTGGTTCTGGACTTATCTGGCCTGGCTCCAAAATTGCTCCCAGCCAAATACTCTCTCCTGTGGGAGGACTGAGTCTTCTGAACCCACCACTAACCAGTGCAGTCTTGTGCATCTGCCACTCTCTTCCACTGTGGCATCTCTTTGCAGAGGCCTCTGTGGTCACCAGCCACACCATCACAGTTACCATTCATCCACAGGTTTTAACAGCTCCTTTCACACAGTGGGTCCAACTTTAGCTAAAGGTGCTGCCAGCCACTACCTTCTTCTTTGTTTAATTTCTTCTTTTTACTCTTTCTGTGTGGTTCATTTCTCACTTTAGATTCTTCCTGGGTCCAGGATGCACACTTTCTTCCTGCTTTTCTTCCCCATGATGCTTTATTCTACCATCTGGACTGTGTCTCTCAGAGAGGCTGTTTACTATGCTTCTTACTGCTCTGTCCTCTTCATGGAAGCCCCAAAGTACATAGCAGTTTAGTCAATAACTCATCTTGTATGTAAAATCCCTCCTAACCAGCCTATAGATTTCAGAAATAATGTCTAACATGCCAAGAGAAAATCAAATAAATATCCCTTAGGATTGTGCACATAGGCAATGGTACTAAAGATAATATGCTGGGATCTGGGATCCATGTATGACAGGTCAGGGAACCATATATGTGGTGGCAATGGCTCTTGTCACATAAAAGCTGCCTGGAGCAAAGGACAAGTGGGACCTCCAAATTTCTGGTGTCCCCTATAATTAATGTATCAGGGTAGCTATCTATCTTTTCATTTTTCCCTTTTCCAATAAAGTGTCTTCTTTCCCTTAAGTTTTGTGACATTAATTCATTACTCATACTGAATTTACATTCCCAGTTGGTTGTGGAGCAGCAGTGTAGTGTTCACACTCAGATGTGACAGATTTTCATTCTGCTACTATGAATTGAAAGGCAGACTGCAGGTCACTGTCAATACACAGCTCTGGTTTTGGTAACAGATTAGCTGTGGCAAATGGTCTCAATTGCCACCTTGCAGACAGTTGATACGGGAACCCACTTCTAGGGAGTTCATGTAAAAGAATCGGAGGAGAGCACAATTGCCACCTGTTTTGGAGAAAACTAATATTGGCGCTCCACCTAGTGGATATTATTTTTCATTAGAATTTTAAGAATGATCCTGGGACTTAAATGTGGATAGTAGGTTACATTGAAATCTTGAGAGTGAATTTTAGACAGAATATAGCCCATATAGTAAATAAAATGCCTCATATTAAACATGAGACTTCCTTGGATAGATATAAGTAATAAATGTGGCTGCAATTCTTAATTCTGGAGCCACATGTTCCACTAGATCAGTCTTCCTGATTCCTCCCTCTTTGCTTATGGAGGGCAATGTCCTGTATCAGTTTCCTTTCTAGTTTTTTCCTCCATTGGTTAGAGAAAAAATTAGCTTTTGAGGTCTAGTCTTTCCAATCTGAGAGGGATGACTCTGGAACAAATTATTTCATTAAGTCACCACAAGCATAAGAGAAGAAAACTTTTCTCTTTTTAAAGACACTTAATTCTACCTTTCTCCTACTATTTCATTCTGTTTTTTCTATTGTAGGCAAGTTTTCATTAAGCTTAGAGAGATAGAAAGAGAG
>PVJX010025865.1:0-26444 GCA_004027295.1 Dolichotis patagonum | reverse complement strand
TATAGCAGAGAAAGAGATATTGTGATAGCTACTGTTAATGTCTGGTTGTTTTAATGTAAAGTACAGTGTTGTCTATGTTGTCCTGTTCTGATCTGCTCTGTTTTGCCCTTTTTGTGTTATTCTCTTCAAAATAAAAAATAAATAAATAAATAAATAAATAGTTCTGTTCCTAATTAAAAAAAGAAATCTGATTAGATCAGCCTGTAACACTACATATGACTCTTGTGGACTTGAATTTGGGTTTCTGACATCCTGCTGATTTGAATTCAGCAGCTTCATCTTGATACAAGGAGATACTAGATGGAACTGGCCCATAGCTGTTCTGAGTTCTGAGCTCAAATGATCCTTCTCCAAGGTGGATTCTGCCCAGTTACCCAAACCTAGAGGATTCTGAACCTGAATAACTCACCAAGCACTGTAGTATTCTGCCACCACTGCTCTGTTCCACTGGTGCATTTCTCCATGCATGCATCTGGAGTAACCATCAGTCACCAATTCTCTGCAAGACTGATCTGCCCCTCCCATGCAGTGAGTCCAGGCTCAGAGGAAAAGCACTGTCTGCCATCTTCTCCTTCACTGAAATCTCTCTCTAATTTTACTCACTGTCTTCAATTCTTGCTTCAGCTCCTTCTTGGTTCCTGAGTATCCCCTTCCCTCCAACTTCCCTTCCTCATCTTGCTATATTTGAGCATCTATTGTTACTGTTTATATGTCACAAATTCTTCTGTATTTTTTTCTTATATATGGCCCTCTGTACATGAAGGGTAGCAAAACTTAGTGGGACTCAGTATAAATATTGACCCGTCTGTGTTTGCCCAATGGTAGGGCCCAGATGAGGGCAATCAGTTCCTCCTTTTGAGCAGACATCCCATTGGGGAGGGCCTCCTAAAAGATGGTCTTGTCCATGGTGACTACCGCTTCCCCTACCCTTTGGACCACCAGACTGCTTCTATCTTCAAATAGGATTAAATCAAGCTTTGGAGAGTTTAGTCTTGAAGGTACAGCTATGTTGAATAATCCTTCTCAATTGCTTCTATGCAGTCTTGCTTCAGTGGCTCCAGGCAGGTGAGTAACAAAGAGACAGGGTTGAGTTCCTAGACAGTTTAATGAGCAATTGGCAATCTTCTAAGGGGACCCCTGGTTTTGGGCCATCTACATCCCAAACAACCATTTTCTGCTGGGTCTCCTCAGTATGGCTTCAACCGGATGATAAGCAAATATCTCCATATTTTGGCCCAAGGTTACTTTATCACCTTCTTTTACTAGCATAGCAGTGACAGCCATTGTGTGGAGGCAAAAGGGCCAACCTGCTGCCATATAGTACAATTGTGTTAAGTAGCCATGGAACAGCACCAGCATCCCAGAGTTTGAGTCAGGATGTTCAAATCTGCTCCATCCTTTTCATGTACAAACAAGTGGAAGGCTTTGGTGACATTGGAAAGAGCCAGGGAAAGTGCCCTCAGAAGCTCCTCCTTGAGTGCACAATAAAACCTATTGACACTGGTAACTCAAGACAAAGTGGAAACCATTTCTTCTTTTAAGAGTCTCACATAAGGAGTTAGTTATGATGGTGAAGTTGATGATTCAAGGGTTGCAGGACCCCCACAGTTTCCAAAATCTCCCTAAGGTCTTTTCTTGAGTTTGGCTCCCTAAGGTATTGGATGGCTTGCATTTGGGCCACCCATAGCATCCAACTGCAATCTTTATGTATGAACCCACTCAATAACTTTTCTGTCCCCAATTGGCATGACACTTGGGCCTCAGTTGCTAAAAGTAAATATACATATTGGAGCATGGAAAGGTCAGTGTTTTTTGGCTGACAGGTACCAAGTCTTTAGACAAGGTTCCCCAAATATTGTAGGATAGTGCTTGAATCTCTGGGGGAGCCCTGTCTGAATGAGCTGACTTTTGCATCCCCCCTCAGGCTCCTCCCATTAGAAAGCAAACAATTCAGGAGAACCCAAGGACAATGGAATGCAGGAGACAGCATCCTTTAAGTCAAGCACAGTGTACCCAGTCTGACTTAGCAGGAGGAGACTAAGCAACATATAGGGTTTGAAGACTGCCAAATGCAAGGTCATAACTACAGTGCTAATAGCATGCAGGTATTATACAGGACACTATTTAATGGTTCCTGGTTTTCAAACAGGAAGCAACGGATGTCCCATAGGATTGACAGTCCTTTAGAATTTTGGTCTCAAGCAACCTTTGGATGTGAGATTCAATTCCTTTTCTTGCTTCTATGACCATCAAGTATTGCCTGAGGCAGACTGGGCTGGCATGTTCCATCAAATCTACATGAGAAGCTAGCCCTGAGTGGTGTCCTCAGCCCACATTAAGGGAAAATGTTGTGTCCACAGGGGAAAACCAAGGCTGTTGGTGAACAGATCTCCCCTTTGCAGAGGCGATACTCTTCTCCCTGTGGCATCATAACAGAGTGGGAGTGGATCCTACCACAAAGAAAGTGGCCAATACCTGTGTGAAAGAAAGCCAAGACTGTAATTTTTGAAAAAGTTCTCAGCCCAGAAGGACAAAAGCACAGTCAGGTATCAGCAAAACTGAGTGACTAAATAACTATTTTATAGCTGAATCTGTCAGGGTTCACAGAAAAAAATAATTGGAGGTTTCCCCAATGACTCCTTGAATATGACCTTTTTGCACAGTGACTGACTTGCCCAGTTGAGTGACCACAGAAACCTCAGCCATAGTGTCCACTAAGACTCTGACTGGCTTTCTTCTCACATTTCCATTATCATGGGTTCCCTGGGGCTGGGAGGCAGGAATTCATGAATCCTTCAGTATGAAGTGTTTCTTGTCTTGACCATTGGAACTCTCTCTTTTTCTGGCTTTTTCTTGAGCAATTTGGGGCACTGTTTTTAAGGTACCCTTTTTCTTTGTAATAGGCATATTGTTCTTGCTGTAGCAGAAACCAGCAAATCCTTGACTTGGGTTACTTCTCCCTTCAGTCTCAGATTGGTCTCAGGCTTATTGGACTCCATCAAAGCCATCACCAAAATTTTGGACTGCTCCTTTTTGTAGTGTATTTCTCTTTGTTCTTCTGCCTTTTTGGTGACCAGATCCTTGTTATGAAAAAAACTTTTTTGGATACTTCTTCCAATTGTGAAGCATTCATGCCTGAAACTCCCAGTAACTCCTGTAGTTTATGCAGAATGTCAGGAGTTGACTGGGTGACAAAAGACAAGTTGACAGCCTGCGTATTCCTGGGGGCCTCCTACTCAAAAGAATTGTAAGTCTTATAAGCCTCCAGGAGGTGATCAACATACATACACTGTTGGACATTCAATGGGTCCCTGAAACAATTTCACTACCATATTTAGTTTTCTAGTTCATCGGGCTGATATGACCAGACCATGATATAAAGCCTGATGGTGTGTCTCAAGGCTTCACATAGCATTGGCAGTGTTGGGATCCTAACTAGGAGCTTTCAGAGTAAAACCAGATCCACTGCATTCTGCTTGTATTGTTCTGACCCTGTAGTCTCTCTCCTAGTTGCAGTCCTCCATTACCTTCCAAATTCTATCACTTCTGAGGTAATATGGGTTAATAATAGTTGTTGGCAATGATCCCAGTGGGTCAGTGGGTCCCAAAGACTGATTCAAGAAGGATAATGAGGGCGTGAGACTCAGAAGAAGGAGGATTTGGGATCTTTCAGTTTTAAAGGCCACTGGTGCTGAAAGGGACATAAACCATATTTGAACAGGGCCATCTTCCTCCCCTATGGTGGGCATCTGCCAAAATGGAAAAACTGGCAAAGGTCCTGCATGCCCCTTTGGCTCAGGATCCTCCAAGATAGAGTCAGGATCCACCTGGGAGGATGGCTGCCAGCTTCCCTGGGCATAGCTAGATGTGGTGGGGGAGCACTGACAGGCAGCAGTTGCAACATTTCAAGCAAGTCAACTTCCTGAGGGGCTGTGAGCAAAGCCTATGCTCAAAGATTATCAAAAGGAGGGTTTTTGCCCCTGAAGAGAAGGATTCCCTTGGACCCCCACAAATGCACATTCTTATCCATGGAGGGAGAACTCTGACCACAAGCAACCAGGAATTTATATAAGAAAACTGGTCCTGATGATTGAGCTTTCTCATGACTACATCCCACATCCAGAGGTAATTTGGGAATACAGTGATGCTTTCCTCAGCCACCCATCACCAAATATGGGTCATTCTAGCTCAAATAGTGTCTATACCTTTTGACCTTTGTTTCAACCTCATAGCCTCCCTTAAATTTCTCAACACTTTTAGACATGCACTCTCAGATTGTGGATTATAAAGACTGAAAACCCATGGTGGTGGCCTCCATCAACAGTGACACCAGTCAGTCAGTCCTTGTCTTGGTCACTTTTCTCTCCTTGCTGAGACAAAACATCTGATACCCAAAATGAAGAAAGGAAAGGTTTATTTATCTTACAATGTGTGGAGGTTTCAGCTCATAATCCACTGGCATAAATATGATAAGTGATACGGTTGAAGGACAACTGTTTGTGACACATAAGGCAAATAACAGAAGTTACAAGAGCAAAAGGGGAAAAGGGAGAATGTAAAAGGGGTTTAGACAATCTGCAAGAGTTGACACAATCCTAATCATTGCATCACTGCTAAAAAATCCAAATCCCAAGTCTCCTCTGAAATTTAAGGTAATCTCTTAGCTGTGAACCCATGAACAAAAGAAAAGAAAGTAAAACACTCCCAACACTCAATGGCACAAGATAGGCATTTCCATTCCAAACATTACAAAGAAGAGAATAAAAACATTGGATGCAATGCAAGTCTAAATTCCATCAGGGCAAATATAAAGTCTACAGCTGCATGCCCAACGTCTGAAGCAATTTGTGACAAATTATGAGCTCCAAATTGTTTGTGGGACTCCACCGCTACAGCACTTCTGGTGATTGTAGAAAACAACCTGTAGATCACCACAGCTTCCCGGTTAGTCTCAATTTGCTCTCTCCTTGCAGGTTTCCTTAGATGATCCCAGTTCCTGGATTTTTCAAGCTTCTGATGTCTTCATTGTACCTTTGGCTTCAACTGACAGCTTCACACATTGCCCTCTCAGAGATAAACTGGCTGGGATTCCAGGCCTTCGGGAATAAGCGTGGAAGCGTTTTTAACCTCAGAAATTGTATATTCTCTATGCACTTAAAAACAGCACAGTGAGAATGATGCTGTGAACTGCTGCCATTTGGAGCTCTAGACATGCTTTCCTTTCTCTTGGCTGTAGGGATCAAGTGCTTGGATTTCTGTGCACTCTGAATGCAAATCTGAGGAGCAAATTACCTGTAGTGCCAACATTCTGGAACATGATGCTCTGTGGTTTTCTCTTCAAAACCAAATCTTTTACATTTGCAATTTTGAAACTGCAAAGGTTTAAGGTTGGCTGCTTTTCCTGATGCCTTCAAGTCATGTGATGTTTCTGTTCTTTCTCAGCAATAAAAATTTCTTTGGCTCTATCTTTGCAGTACACAGCTATATTGGAGTTTCCTTTCTGGTCACACTTCCTTTCTGCTAAATGCAGACAAACTTCCAGCCAAACCATGAAACACATTTTCTGTAGCCTAAAACCCAATTAAGACTTTCCCAGCAGAAATTTCTCAAGCTTAGTCTTTATTAGCATAATTTATATCAGTCTTCTCATCTTGTGACCTCTGTCCAGATGCTTCTACGTAAAGCATCCTATGGCGTTTCAGTTTTACTCTTTCAGGTAACATCTTCAAACCTTTCCAAACTTTTTCCACAAGGCATTCCCAAAGGTTCTTGAACCACATGTTCAGATACAGTCACAGTATTGACCCCACTTCTCTGGTACCAAATTCTGTCTTGGTTACTTTTCTCTCATTGCTGGGAGAAAGTATTAACCATCAAAAATTAGGGAAGGAAAGGTTTATTTATGTCAAACTTTATGGATGTTTTAGGCCACAATTAGCTGGCTCCAAGGAAGGTTGGCATGACACAGGAACAACACTTCAAGATGGCAGAAGACAGCAAAGCTACATGAGCAAAAGAGGAGAGAGCAAGCCTCTTTTCCTCTTTGCTATTGTAAGCGGACTATGCTCCACAGTTGGGTGTAGCACTCACACCATCTGTGTACAGTCCTCTTACACAGGTTGAGGCTACTTACCAAGTAAGGACCTAGCCCTGTGCTGAATCACTTAGTTAAATTTCTGACCTTCTGAAATTGACACAGTGAACAAAATCCTAAAATGATAACAACTGTTCCTCTACATCCCAGTATGTAGAGCTTCTGAATCACTTATTTAAGCTTCTAGACTTACAAAGATGACACAGAGTATCAACAATAACAATTCCAAAAGTAATCTATAATAAGTCCAAAAGAAGTCCCTGGCTCAGGATATTGAAGGAAGTTGTCACCTCATCAAAGGCATTTGTCAGTTTATCTCTGTCAAGGTATCCATTCACACAAATGAAAAAGAAGACTCCACGGTGGTCAAGCGGGTATCCAATTCTCATGACAGGAAAGGCAACAATGATGGATTCATGGCAGACCTATAATTGTGGGCATGTGGGGATACCATGTGAGACACAGCAATAGTACATATGGTGATATAAAGCATTATGACAGAATCACACAGCATAAACAGAACCAGGGAAATTTAGACTAGACTGACCAACAATAGTTTACAAATCAAGTCGAGTTACAACCAATGTGCAACTTCTTCCCAATTTTGGTCCAAGCCTAGAACAAATAATTTGACCATGCATAGCTCATAATCTACTTTCTAAGTATTTTTAGTTGTGGGAACAAATGTCCCAGGATGAGCCAAAACAAAATCAATTTTTTACCTAAGTCAGTGGAGCCTCTCTTGTCATCCTTCTCACAGTGGCTTCCCTTTTCCTCATGGTGACTCAGGGAATGGGCTGAAATCAGCTGGGGCACTTTAAGCTCCCCAAACTCACCAGTTCAGAACCTAGGCTGCTGCATTCCCTGATAAGGGGAATCCATGGCAGTCATGGGGACATTTTACAAACATTTTAGCAAATGCATAGAATCATCTACAGAGGCCAGGAACAAGGCAAAAAATTTTTTTAGCTTGTGGATGATATCCCACCTTCATGATTGGAAAAAGTAGAAAGGTTGAGGGTTTTAAGATTTAGATCAAAGAATGGTCCTGAGTAAGTTACTAATTCATCATTAGTTTGGACAGCTGTTTGTGGATAACAGACCAAATATTTTGCCAGGGAGGGTGTGAAGACTGTAGGAACAAGTACCATGTGGTTGTGTACATTAGCCAGACATTCAGAGAATAAAGCAGGTCAAAAGGTGCTCATGTATACAGTACACAATGGAAGTCTGGTTACAAAATGGAGTGACACTTACCATCACACTTGGAGATCCAATGTCAGTTTTAGGTTCCATTTTTGTCTAAACTGCTATAATTCCTTTAATTTTGGTGAGTTTCCAACAAACATTATTGGAGTTTATCTGATGATATAAAAGTGAATTCCACAAATACAATCAAGTTAGGTTTTCCCCATGAAAGCCCAACACCAGTGCTGTGAAACAATACCTGTGAATATTCAAAAAAGCCTTACTATTTAGAGAGAGAATTCGGAAGGCCTGCCCCATCAACTAGGAGACTTGTGTGTCTACAAAGCATCATTTGCAAAGACTGACTTAAGTATTTCTGTGATATTATCAAAGTGCTATGCAGTCACAGTTTTCTTTCCTTGTTTGAACATAGTTTTCCTATAGGACCCTGAGGTTTCTTCCTCCAGGAAAAAATATGCTTTATTTTTAATGTCAAATAAGTCCTGGCTCTGTACTGTTTTGCATTTTTTCTTTAGAAAGCCTTAGTTTTTTTCCTGAATTCTACTAAAAGCGCTTAGTTTGGATACACTCCTGCCCAGAAACCTTGTTAGATAATGCTGCTCATCAAGCTTATTTTCTGTTTTCTGCATTTTTACACGCGACAGAATTATAAAAATAAGCCTTCCATAACACTAAAGTCTTGCTTTCCCCCTCAGTTTCAATATCATGTTCTTCATTTTATTTTGAGCCCTTCCTAGGGTAAGTATGTTGTATCCAATTTTAACAAGGAGCATTAAATTTTAAACTACTGACTTTTGAGTGATTTATCGCTAGATAATTTTGTAACAATTAAAGGCTGATAAAACATTAATTTTATCTGAAATTTTATGTGTTCTGTTGGTTATGTCTTCATTTTGAAGATTTTCTTTATTTCATGTAATTCCATTAATTAATTCAATATCATTAACCGCACTATTGAAGCTTTGTTTGTGAAGTTGTTTCCTTTGCTTACCTCTTCTAGTGTCTTCCCTATGCTATATTCCACCTGATTCACAGTGATGATATCTAAGCCTTAGACTCATTTTGCTTTGTTTTTGGTTGAGAGTAAGAGATGTGGATCCAGTTTAAATCTCATGAATGTGGATAACCAGTAGTCCCAGCACCATTTGTTGCAGAAGATATCTTTTGTCCAGTGTATACTTTTGTTCTGTTCATCAAAAATCAAGCAATCCCCATGAACGTACACATGAGATGCAACAACATGAGCAAAAATAAATCATACTAACACAAATGAAAATGAGGATAGTGGAATTAGAAAGGAGATGATGGAGAGGAAGTGGAAGACAATTGAAAAAGAAACAAGCTAGTTGCAAGTATACCCTCTCAGAGTGACTATAAGTTTCATGCAATGGAAACACAAGCTAATAAAAACAGGTAAGAAATCCAATGGCTGAAACTACACACTGCAGTTTTTATATCTATCCCATTTCACTGGTTCACAGGTTTATTCTTGTGCCAGTACTATACTCTTTTTGCATATATATATTTTTAATAGCATAATTTGAAGTCAGGAATTATGTTGCTTTTTTGTTAAGTATTGTTTTTTTATGGTTTCTTTCTGATTCCACATAAAGAATAGGACTGTTTTTGCTTCTGAGAATATTATTGGTTTTTAGCAGGGGTTGAAATACATCTACAGCACCCTTTCGGTAAAATTGCCATTTTAATGGTATGAGTTCTGCCTATCTAGAAAAGAGGATGCTTGAATTACATTGTATGTCTTACTAGTTACATTATGGTTGATAAAATAAATGAATAATTTGCTGCCTTAGCTTTTGTATCTGTGAATTTGAAATCATGCCATTGTATCATAGGGTTATTTTGCAGTTAATATGAAAGTAGCTTACAATAATGCATACTTTTATTTAATAGTGAATTTAGAGCAGATTAGAAATATTGCTTGAGCAGGAACAATAATGTGTTATTATCTGACTCAGCAAGATAAATAAATTGATCATTTTCAACACTTCTGAGAGGGAAGATGAGAAATTCCCAGATCTTCAAAAGATGACATCTTGTAAATTCCCAAATGCTTTCTGAATCAAGATTTTTTTAATGCCTCCATAAGTTAGGATGAGAGGCAGTCTTTTTAAAGCCTTTGTTGAAGGATGGCATTAAAGAATGATGATACTATTTAGGTAAGCTGTTATATGGGAGGCACTGTGGAGTCCAGTCAAGATGAAAACCTGAGACCAAGTAGACTTGCATTATTCCTTTTCAGGCCTTAACTTTGCTAACTTTACATCTTAGGTCACAAGGTTTAACCTCTTGTCTCATGTTCCCAGTCTGTAACAGTCATTTGCATTTTGAAGATATGGGAATAAATGGACACATAAGGGTCATTTTTGCCTGTGTATGATGAAGGAAGTTGCTGACAGTAAAATACAAACATTGTACTAAAAAGAATTGTACCAGTGAATAACAATGCTTGTAATAGAATATGTATGTGTCAGAAAAACATACTTTTATACATTTTATAAATGTGAAATATGTGAAAAACACTGTCTCTCCATGCCTAATGTCAAAATTAAGCACTAGCTCTAATAGGTAGTATATGTGTGTTTTAAGTAGCTTACAGTCACTTTGGTAAAGAAGAAAACAATGTTAGCTGACTAAAAACCATACATATCAGTGATAGGAAAAGTGGTGTTCTTTTGATCAATCCATTACTTTTGCCTTGCAGAAAGAACAAGGTAAGTTTAATAAGCATGGTCTCATGGTCTCCTGCTACCCGCCTTTCAGAGTCCATAATGGTGGATGACTTTTCCAAAGAGATTTTTGCAACTTATATACATGCTGAGACAAAGGCTATTTCTGGCATCATTTCACAGTTGGAACAAATAAGACTGGATAAGGAAGTTGTTCAGCATTACTTAGTAGGCTGAAATTATAGCTTTAAATTGAAATAAATTGCAAAGTTAATAATTCTATAGAATGTAGGTAATCTCTGGCATGCTTGAGTATTTTGTCTAAACAAGATCATGGCATGGGAAGTTACTGTGAGAATGAAAGAGAGAGTGGCTCACTAACTGATACAGAGTAGTTGTAAAGGAAGCAGATGAAATGAGTGTTATTTCATTGTGGTTGATAGTGAGTATAAAGAATGAAAAGTAAAAATTACTCCCAAGGTGTTGATCCCATCACTTTACGAAAGAATTATCATATGTCTGGGTAATTTCATGTGCAGAAGCCACACCAGCTGAGCCAGCATTTGCTTGAGGATTACACTTCATATCAAGTAAGTTGATTGGAATTTTATTCACCATTTCCCCATGACCAGTCTCCCAAATCACTCTCTCTTTCAGCTGTGACAATGACATCCTAACTAGTGACCCTGCTTGTGTTTTGCTCCTCTGCACCCCATTCTTCATGCAGTGGTCCAGATGTTCCATCTGACCATTAAGTCAGACCAGGCCCATCTGCTTTGAGGCCATTCAGAGTAAGGTCACAGCCCTCAGGATGGTCTGCACAGCTCTGGGGGATCTGCCATCAGGTCATCCTGGCTTGCTCCCTTGCAGTTGCCATCCCTTAGTCACTGACTCTGGCTCTGCTGGCTCTCAGTGATTCTCCATTGCTGGCAATCATATCTGTCATCATCTTGGAGGTTTCTTCTTACTTCTCTTTCCTTACCCCATTGCTTTCTTGTTATTATTTCTCAATAAAGCCTTCTCTGACAGCCTCTCAAAAAATGATCCATCTTTTCAGACTTTCCTATTTCCATCTTTATTTTCTCATACATCTATTACAATCTTCCACACTGCACAGTTCTTTAAAAAGAACATTTCTATCCTATGTTTCTTTCTACTAGAATATGAAAATAGGCTTTACCCATATTCCTTACTGCTTGTCTTCTACTTTGTGGTGTTCCAGGTATATGTATAGGTAAATAACAAGAATTTAGAAATGACTTTATTCATGAATCATTAAACAGAATTTGAAAATGTATAGTATATTTAAGTAGTCCCTATGTGTGTGAAAACACGTGCGCACATGTGCACACACCTATCCTATGATCAAATTGACAATAATTCATTCAAGAACTTGCATGTACATATGTATGTATGTATGTATGTATGTATGTATGTATGTATTTATTTTTGGTACCAGGTATCGAAGTCAGGACCTCACTCTCACCAGGCAAGTGCTGTGCCAACTTGATTTTATTTTGATTCATTAAAAACATTCATAGTAGTTAACCGTGTGGTATGTGGGTGAGATTAGAGGTGGGAGATTAATAAAAATGTTTTTATTTCATAATTTTTCCATTTGTTTTCAAATAGAAGTTAACCCCAAATAGAGTACAATAGACCAGTTTATGATGATATAATGTACATGGTAAGAATATGTGTATCTTTGTGATTCTTTGAATTTTATTGGAACTTTTAACATGAAATGACAAAATAATTTTCAAAATATACAGCAGTCATGAGTTTCATACAATTATAAAATGAATGTATGACAAAGATTTTACTTAGTGCACTAACTAGTGACAGAAGAGTGAAATACAGTGATGTGTCCACAGGAGAATACAGTGCATCTCATTTATGTTGTTCAGTCAGGGATTTGTGATCAATCTACAAAAAATTCAAATGCTTTATATACAGTGCTCAGGAAAATCTACAGAACTTCGACTAGACAACATTTGCAGTTATGTGATTATTTATAATGATTATTTATAATAGTATCTGTTTTCTACAACTTAGAAGGTTTGTGAATCAGCTTCAGTACAGTGAAAGGACCAGTTTTTTACCTTTAATATACACAGACTGAAGAAACACAGTTCTTAAAGTGATCTACAAACATGCTGAATGTTTACATTTTTTAAAAAGTACACATTTAGAGATGTATTGATATTGATCCCTGTTAAAGTCCCTACACTCTCCAGTTGTGTAAGCATTTATCCCATTGTTCCAAGCACTTTTAATTATGTTCTGGAAGACAACAACTTTCATGAATGTCTAGCTGCACAATTGGGGATTCCTCAATATACTGAATTGATACAATTCTTTTCTTTTCATCCTCATTTTGACCTTGAAGTAGAGTCAAACGTCTCACAGCTTCAGATTCAGTGAAGAATATGGATCAGGACACACAATAATGGTTTTATAAGCCTGCTTTACCATTGGATGACTCTCAGGCAGCAGATTTCACAGTATGTTTATCAAAACTTATAAAGATACTCATGAAGAAAGACTTTCAGAACTACTTCAGAAAGTGGCAAGAATTATGGGGTATGTTTGAAGAAGAAATTTTTTTTTAATATTTAGTTGCTTTTAGTAGGGTACTGGGGATCAAACTCACAACATCATGCTTGCCAGACAGCCACTTATGTCACCGAGCTAAATCCCCAGCCCCATGAAGTAGAAACTTTTTGAAGGACATTAATGGCCAAATGTCAGCTACTGTGATATGGTTTTAAAATTTAAACATTCACCGTATATTTTGATCACCTCTTAGAGTCATCTTAATGTTACACTCCACTCCTTCACAAGGCAGAGTTTTCAAAAAATATTTTCACAGCAGTGGGGGGCCTACTTATTGAACTGTGTCCCAAGTCATAAATGTAACTTTTCTATATAACTTTTTTGAGAAATCATTGGGCTACTTCACTAAATTTCCCAGGCTGAGCTTGAACTTGCCATCCTCCTGCCTCAGCATCCCAGAGCACTGACATTTTAGGTGTGCACCACCATGCCTGGATTAAGAAAAGACTTTCAATGTTATATGGTATAGTGTTTTCTGATAAGTAGTAAATTTATTTGTCAGATATGCTCAAAAGCACAGTAAATGACAATGGACTGAAATACATATGCAAAAAGTAAAATCACTTTATCATTATTTCTATTTGTTTACCAAGAAAATCATAATTTTTCTGAATTCTGGGAATTTTGACACTAAATAAATGAAATGAAAATCCATAGTTTGATTATGATTGCTTCTCAAGTAAAATTGTTAGAGTTAAAAGAAACTAGTGAGTATAGATAAAGCCCCTCAGGGGTAATTACAGCAGGTAGCACCACCACTACCTGGCCTGAGGCTGAGTGCAGAGGTGACTGTGGGAAAAGGAGAGGCCTGAAAGGCTTTTAAGGTGCCCCCCAATGAGCGACAGTCAGTGAAAGGCACCCCTTCGTCCAACTGTAGGAGAGAGTCAGCCAAATAAGTGCCTGACAACCTCTTTTCCCCCACACCCTACATGCAGTTGCTCCTGCACATGGGCTAGGGACAGGTATTGAAACTGACCCTGGGGTCAGCCACCAGGGTGACAGGCATAAAGGGACATCTGAAGGACAGAGTGAATGCGTTTTGCACTTAGTCAGAAAAAGAAAAAAAAAGCAATAGAGAACCTAAAGTGTCTCTCATCATAGGTATTCATTTAGTTAATATTTACAGAATGTCTTATGAAGCAGATGACTTTGAAATAAATTATTACTATTGTTTTTAAATTAACAGAGGTTTGCAATTCATAATGCTTCCATTCCTTGTGGGGAATTGGTTTGGGTATGTATTGTCTCTTGATTCCTTTACCTCCCTTCCCACAATGCAGTTATTTTGCAGTTTAAGAATTTCTAATAGAAGACAAGGTGCATCAGACTTTACGCATCCACAGTGTGTGCAAGTGAAGCTTGTCAGCAGTGGTGTAAAGGGGTTTCAGCAGCCTTTTAAGAAGTTGAAAGAACAGCAAAGGTTTGATAAAATTTTTTATGATATAGAAAACTTGTGTGTTTATTCTCTTCTGATATATCATGATAGAAAGTATCTTGTTTTACTCAATTCTTTTGGCTTACCTGATGAGCCAGATTTGTTGACTCATCTGACTGACATTGACAGTAAAGGATTTTATTTTACAGGTTAATCACCCAACTCTGACTTCAGCGCCAGGACCAAAATGAATGTAAACAAAATGAATGTGACTGAATTCATTCTAATGGGGCTGACACATAATTCTGAGATGCAGAAATTTCTGTTTTTTGTCCTACTTATCATCTACATTGTCACTGTCACAGGAAACCTGCTCATTGTCATTACTATAATCTGCAGCCAGACTTTGGACTCCCCAATGTACTTTTTCCTGGCATTCTTATCTCTGATAGATGCATGCTACTCCTCTTCTACAATCTCTAAAATGTTAGCTGATTTGCTTTCTGACACAAAAACTGTCTCATTCAATTTCTGTATGACACAACTTTTTCTTGAACATTTCTTAGGAGGTTCAGAGATTGTCCTCCTTGTGGTCATGGCCTATGACCGTTATGTGGCCATCTTTAGACCTCTGCACTATGTGACCATTATGAACTACAACATGCAATGCATCCTGGTGGGGGTGTGCTGGACAGTGGGCTTTCTCCACTCATTTGGGCAGATTCTAGTCACATTTTGGCTCCCATTTTGTGGCCCTAACAAGATAGATCACTTCATGTGTGACATCTTCCCCCTGATACAGCTTTCCTGCACTGACACTTTCCTCCTTGGGCTCCTGGTTGCTGTTAATGGTGGAGGAATGTCCATCTTCACCTTTGTTGTATTGTTGTTATCCTATGGGGTCATCCTGTGCTCTCTGAGGACTTACAGCTCTGCAGGGAGGAAAAAGGCCCTCTCCACCTGTGGCTCCCACATCACAGTGGTTGTCTTGTTCTTTGGGCCCTGTATTTTTTTGTATTTACGACCAGTGGCAAGTTTTCCCATGGATAAAGTAGTGGCAGTATTTTATACTCTGGTCACACCAATGTTAAATCCTATCATCTACTCAGCAAGGAATGCAGAGGTAAAAAATGCCATTAGAATGTTATTAAACAGGAACACAATTTTAGATAGTAAATAATCTCGTAAAAAATTTATTTATTTCATGATCTTTACAATTTCATATTTCATGGAAGTTTTCCTTATCTATGGACACTATGGTTCCAGAATACTCACTGGATAGATGTTACTGAGATTGTGACTCTCACTAAAATGTGTGTATGTACTTCGTTTTCCTTCATATACATATACATCAGAGATTTCAATTTATAATTCAAACTGATAAGAAATAATAACAGTATTAAACATGTATAACAATATATTGTAATAAATTGTTGCACCATAAAACTATTATAATCCATTACTTCTTATTTGATCATAAGTATTGTGACACTATGAGAGTTGAGCATGAAATTTAGACCATGTAGTCATGCTGGTAAAAGGATTCATATCATGAGTGAGATAGAGAGACATGGTGTAGGATTTCTTTTACACTACTAAAAATTACATTCAAGTTACAATTTATGAATTATTTTCTTCAATGTTCAGTTTCTGGACCAAGATTGGCCATGAAATCAAGGGGAAGTGAAATTATTGCATCTTAAATCTTCTCTTATATCTCTCGTTTCACTTTAAAATACTTTTTAAAGATATATATTATTATGATCATTCATATGTTATAGATGAAGGAAAAATGAAGTTCAAACACAATAAATAAATAGCCCAATGGCAGAGGCAAATTAGTGTCCAGTTTATATTTTAGAGTCAAATTCGATACTCTTAATGGACAGCATCATGTACTCTCCCTCTCTCTCTCTCTCTCTCTCTCTCTCTCTCTCTCTCTCTCTCTTGCAGAAAGAGAGCATTTAGGTCAAAATGTTTCTTCTGTGTACCAAATTGATAAATTTCTTTTACAAATCACAGGCTTTCACAGCATGCTTTCATTCACATGAAGTAGGTATTCAGATGTCTGCACTGACTCCTGGCATTTAAGAATGGGGTATAATCTAGAAGAAAGACACTTATCACCTATCTCAGGAAACAGTATCTCAGATTTTAATATTATATTGAGCTTTATGTTCTGCAGAGTAAAAGTAGTCCAGTGATTTTAGAACTTAATTTAACTCTATGTGAAATTTTATTTTCCCCAGAAGACTACAACCAACTCACAACACTGAAATCTACTCTTGTAATTGTACAGAATAAAAAGAAGGGTGAGAAATAATAAAAAGCTAAAACACAGAACTTTTACATAACCTTTGAACAAAAGTACTATTCTTATTTGATAAGTTTTATTTTATTTTAAAATCATATTTAATATTTGATTATGGTTTCATTTATAAAATGTTTTTGATTATATGTAGTTAGAAATGTGTTTTTACATTAAAAATATCTAATGAGTAATGCAATTTTTAAAACATGTGTAAAAATATTCACAGTTAAATAAAAATATAATGCAATGAACATATTATTCATCACAAAAGTAACTAATGACATTACAAGCATTCTTACTTATTTTAATCTAGAATCTTCTTTGAAAATTTCTTTAGACACACGTATACACAAACACACACTCTCCTTTTGTACTAGTATGAAACCCTGCTTCTTCTTAGAAAATTATCAAAAAGAAGGCCATTAACAGAAAATGCAACTTTCCTTACAATTCAAAAAAGTAAGGAAAAAATAAAGAAAAGAAAAGGAAAAGGAAAAACATACTAAGTTCACTAGTATAGCAGGATACAAATCAGTCCTCAATAATCAGTAGGATTCTCATATACCAATAACAAACTCACCAGGATAAATTAAGGAAACAATTTTCACAATATAATCAAAGAAAATTAAATACTTTGGAATTAACCTAACCAAGGACATAAAAGAAAATGACAATGAAAATTATAACACTCTGAAAAATGGAGCTCAAAATGGGTCAGAAAGTGGAAAGATATCCTTTGTTCCAAGACAGGCAGAACCAGTATAGTCAAAATGGCCACACCTCCAAACTTGTACAGATTGAACACAATCTCAAGAAATTCCCATAATATTCTCCCACAGGACTACAGAAAGCAATCTTGAAATTCATATGGACTGAAAAGAGCCAAAATAAGTCTAAGCAACAAGGGCAAGACAATGGGCATGAGGTTCCCTGACTTCAAGGTACACTGCAAATCCAAAATGATAAAAATGGCATGGCATTGGCAAAACAGATCCTTGTAGATTGGTGGAACAGATAAAGAATACAAAAGCTATTCTAGGTGTACTCATCTATGTTATGTCTGACAAGCCAAATACCTTTGCTGGAGGAAAGATAGCTTCTTTTACAAGGTGCACTTGAGAAACTGGCCAATCACATACTAAGGATTGAACCTACACCCATGTCTCTTACCAAGCACTAAACTAAAACACAAGTGTATTAAATATCTGAACACTATAAGAGAAAAAATATTTTGTAAAGTAAAATACATAGAATAGTTGAGTGCAAAATTGTAGACAAAGACCTGCCAATGGGTACCCTGGTAGTAAATAATAATAATAGTCCACAAATAGATTCACATCAGATTATAGCTTCTGCACAGCAGAGGAAGCCACTAACTGAGAGAACCTACAGAGCAGGAAAAATTTTGCAAGCTACTCCTCTGAAAGATGATAACAATCTAGAATATATAAAGAAATTGAAAATGGTAGACCTCCAAATTTGAGGGCCAAATTCAAAAATGAGTATCTGAAATGATTAGACATATCAAATTAAGAAGTACAAACAACCAATAAATGCATGAAAAAAATATTCAACATCATTGGTCAGTCAAGAAATGTAAATTTAGGTTAAACATATCAGATTAAGAAGTGCAAACAACCAATAAATGCATAAAAATATTCAACATCATTGGTCAGTCAAGAAATGTAAATTTAAACAACACTGAGATTCTATCTCTCTCCAGAAAGAATAGCTGTCATCAGTGACAAATGCTGGTAAGGCTGCTAGAAAAAAGGAAGCCTTCTTCATTGCTGTTGGCAGTAAAAACCAGTACAACTATGGGAGTCAGCATGGAAATTCCTCAAAAATTAAAAATAGAATTTCCATTTGACATAGCTATTCCCCTTCTAGGAATGCTCCCCAAACAGTTAAAGACTCCTACTACAGTGGTGTTTGCATACCCATGATTTTAGTTCCATAATTCATAATAGCTAAATCTTGGAAACAGGCTACTTGTGCATCAACAAAACAGTGAACAAAAAAAATGTGATGTGTATGTACCTGGTAACACTACTCAGTAATAAAGAAGGATTAAATTGAATCATTTGTAGGAAAAGGGTGTATCTTGAGACTATAATGTTAAGTGAAATAAATAAGACATGCAAACTTAAATATTGCATAGTTTCTCTTATATGAAGAACTCCATATAAATAAGGTGAGAATGAATGCAGATAATAACAAAAAAGAGAAAAAAGTTACTGCAATTTATCATGGGCAAGGTGTATAAAAGTGCACCTTGATTTAATAAAAATGTCTTATGGTTTATATATTGTTTTGGCCTATTAATCTGACTGCTGATCTGTATGTATGATAATTAGCTATGTAAGGTATTATAAGATAAATACATGAATGTGACACTGGAAAAATAAAGAAAGTAGAATAGGAAGAGAAAAAACATTGATAAATGTGGTTTAGAAGTACCAGTTCCCTACCATGAATGTAACCATCATATACTCCAAAAATGGACTAAGAAAATTTAAAAAGAAACAGAAGAGAGATACTGAAAGGGAGTGCTTTAAATGGTATGAAGAAAGAAAAAATAATCACTCCATATATGAACTTACTTCTCAGCTATGCAACATATATTAATTATAAAGCTTTCTAGTGAATAATTATGGTATCATTAAAAAATTGTAGTGTATTTCCACAATAAAAATATAATGTACAGAAAGATCCAACCTCCTGCTTGACAAATATAATATGTTTCATTGAAGAAGTCAATACACCCTCTCGTGTAATAATATTTATCAGGTGTGTTATAATTGCAGAACCAAGATGAGCCAAGGGAACTTTAATTTCCAGGGAAGCAAAACACAGACTCATTCCAGGAACTTAAATAGCTCATCTTCTTTCTAAACATAGTATACCCCATTCATTTAGATGTTGTAGAGATTTGTGATTTTTTGTCAATTTTTATTTTTATTAGTGCATGACCTTAGTACTTAGTTATGATCTTTATCACAGTAACTTGGTACATGTACATAATGTATTTTAATTCTTTTTGCATTCTTTTCTTCTCCTTGTGCCCCTTCCTTCTTTTGAGTCCTTTCTCATTTGCAAAATACATTTTATTATCTTATAAATTGTTATATTCATATCTATTCCAGTTAGAAAAGGTCAAGTTGGAAATTATCATATTAAAGCAGCAAACACATTTCTAAACTTTTTTCACTTTTTGAACAATTTAGGAGATGTCTTCCTGGCATGAAGTGATTTTTGAATTGGACTAAGACAATATGAATTCTGAGTTTGAGCATTTTTTTGTCTTCAGAAGTGTTCCTTTGCTAACCAAAGGGAATAACAGGATTCTTAAAGTCACTTTGGGGAATACCCATTATTTTTTGTTTGATGTTTTGGTCATGAAACTGTCAAACATGATACTAATATTTCTACTGTGATCTGACTCAAATTTAGTTTCTCCTTTCATTCTCATATTCCTTTCAATTTGAAATATTTATTTCTATCTTTCTGCAAGTTTTCCACTCCTTTCTAAAATGTAAAAAACAGGTTTTCACAGGTTGTAGTGTCTAGATGAATCAAATGTATCACCTGGTATCAATTTTGTGACACTTTTCTACCATGCTGATCTGAATGCCTGCATTCCCTAAAACAAACTCAGTGTTATGTACAATTTCTTTCTCCTCTTTCTGTTTTCACTTTAGAAAATATATTTGCATGTGAGTTAATGAACCTGCTATATTTAGAAATATTCCTAAATTTAATTGAATTGTTTGTCTTTAAAAATAATTTGAAATATTATTACTTGTTTCTCTTAGTATAAAATTCCAGTGTACCTCAAAATTGGTGAAAGCACACAGGTGTATTGTCTCAGTGATCACACAATAAGTTAAGCATGAGGACTCTAGCACAGGAGGTTTGGCTTTTATTTTACATTGGTAAAATATGCTCTGAGCTGTGCCTTGGTTTTCCATTCTAAAAAGAGATAACACTGATACTTGCTTTTACCTTTCAGGGATATTATTAGAGTACATTAGAATGACAAAAATTTATCTTATGAATATGTAGATCATTGAAGAATTTTCATCATCATGATGTTTATCTAGTTATGGAATTTGTTATAAGAAATATTTCTTTTGAAGAAACACTGAAAACTACTACTAATATCAAGTGTTAGTGTTTTAATATGTGTCATAATTATCAGTTAATGTATGTCTCCTAAGACAATATTTAAAATGTGGAGGAAGAGTGGAAAAGGAACAAAATATAATACAATTTTAATAAGTCAGTTACTCATCTAAATGTTTAATTTACATAATGTCATATATCTTAACTCCACTAATAAACTAAGTTCAATTGTTATTAAATATCCAAATCCATTAGCAGAGGACTTTTTTGCTCTCTCTTCACCCAGTGATTTATCTTTGTGGGAATTTAAGGAAAAAGTCAATACTTAGAGATAGATGCCATAAAAATTCCTATCTAATGTTCAGTTGAATAAGTTAAAGTGATTAGGTTGTTGGCAGTGACTGCCGATGAAATACCATTGAGGTCTAATAAGCCACAGCTAAGAAAGTTCAGAATTTGCTTGTAAACAGGACTCATGGCAGTGTTAAGTTTCCAGAGAAAGGACACATTTCCATTGGTCACATTTATAAATCATTCAAGGTCGATTGGAACTGACCTTCTTGAAATTTTCAATGTTATAACTCATTTATTTCTTCATAAAGTAACAGCTGTCCAGAACCCTGGTTTCAGAGCTATATCAGTCAATTTGGAAAAGGAAGCCATGAGGATAGAATCTCAACATTATAAGAACCTGAGAAATCATTGCCACCGACCTAGGATTCAGTCTTTCTTTAGCATATCGAGGTCTGAGAATGGCAGAATCAATTATATTTCCATAAATTTAGAAGTAAAAGTATTTTGAAGTTTTTGCTTGCTATTGAAATATATTTAAACTAGACTCATACTCAATATTAAAATTTACATTTCAACATTTTCCTATTTAATATTACAAAAAATTTTCTATAATATAAATTTTGAAAATATCTTTCTTAAATTTACAGATATACTGTTATATATTGCAATCTATTGTATTACATATTTTGCTTCTTAATTTTTGACATTGCACACAATTTATACCTTTTCTCAGCTATTAAAAAACTCAAACATATTTTCTGATAAGAATTTTTCTTTCTAAAACTATTTTTTCCTTTATCATTTATGTCTATGAAGTGTATTGTGAGGTCAAAGAAGTAAAATGATTTTTATTTATTTAAAGTTCTTCCTAAATCCCTTATGATGTTGTAATTTTAATTTATGTACACTATTAGCTTTTCTTATCTTTTTAGCAGTTGTTCTTGGAATAAAGGAATGTAATTAAGTTGTTATAGTTTCTTTTTACATGTGTATATGGTTTTCATCTTGAATTAAAAATAAATCCCTTTGTCCATTTAACTTTGAAAAGAAAAGAAACACTTTTTACAGAGTATTTTTTTTACACTTATGTGTTCTGTTTTTATTTCTTTGATAAATGTATGTCTCCAAATTAGTATAATTTCCTCCACTTCCATCAATAATGCAATATTCTTCATCCAAGAGAGATGAACACTATGGGCGAATGGGAGAAGGAAGAACAATGCATGGAGAGGGAACACAGAGAAGTAGGGCAGGTCATTCTCTTGTGAATGGATGAATTGCTGCTCTGCCATAATGAAATATTAGAAGAGGGATTATGAAGACCATTGTATACAAACATTTTATAATTATATAAATAAATGTTCATTGCTACACATAGTGTCTGATAAATTGTTACTGGTTGAGTAAAATTATGTATTTGTGGTAATTAATCTATCTGTAAGGTATATGTCCTTTATCTTATCTAGCAGTCTATTTCTGATTTCCACATTGTTTCTATTTTCATAACTTTGAAAATAAAGGTTTCTTTTAGTTATTAGATCTTTATGGATTGAAAAGCCTATGGAAGAGAATATTTTAGCCCAGTATTGAAATTTAACTTATAGAGTGAGACTCTGTTATGTCATCCATGGGATATAGTTTTAAAGACTAAAAAAACTTATCTACCTTTTAATAATCCTGGAAGTCAAATTTCCTAAAACGTATTTACAAACTCAAAAAAGTTATCCAAAGCTATTAAACTGCAATGTACTTTTCCTTTTAAGGGTATATTTACATTTCTTATAAAGTAGAAACTTGTGGATAAACAGAGAGAGAGAATGAGAGTACTTGAGCTCCTTGGTTTATGGCCAGGGTTGTGTAAGTATTCATGAAAATGTCAGAAGTGTGGGAACTCATCAAGCATTTATTTATCATGTTATATGTGCCATATGTCAAAGACATAAGACATGAAGACATCATGTTGAAGACATGATGACAGACACTATGCTAGGCACACTGAGGAAACAACCATGAATATCATTTGTGTATGGCAGGTGGCAGGAAATATGTGTCCCTAAAAAATTACACATTTTCCTCATCTAGTTGCTTAAATTTCCTTGCAAGATAGGTCTTGGTGGGCTAGGGATTTAGCTCAGCAGCATAATTGCCTGCCTTGCAAGCACACAGTTGTGAGTTCGATCCCTGGAACCCCCCTCCCCCCCCAAAAAAACACAGGTCTCGGCAATGTCTTAGTTTAAAATTTAACATCCTGCATTCAAATGTAAACTCTGGAAGAAACAAGAAACATTACCTCTGTGCCATGCCTTACAACTTCTATAAAATATTTCATGGCTGATATTTTTAAGCTCAGGGACTCAGTAATGATCAGACTCATGGGGGAAGGAAAGCATGTAGCAAAGTCTCAAAGTGTTGGATATGGAGAAACTAGAGTTCATGTATATAGCTCTGTGATTTTTTTGTTACATTTTCCAATAACTGATGTTTTACAAGTGTTTTATAGGTGACAGAGAGTGCTAGGCATCTCAAAGAGACAGTGTCATGGTAGAAGTAGAAAAGCACAATCAAGCAGTAGTAGACTGAGGGACACCAAACTCATGCTCCCCATGACTAAGAGTTGGTGGCCACCCTGTCTCTGTACTATCACATTCAGGTTATGATCCTGAATGTTTAACTTTGTATCTTTATCTTTTGGTAGGTAATTCAGGCCTCAAGAAAGCATTACTTCCCAAATGAATCACTCACCCCCCCTGTATTTTGACATTTGTTTTCGAAATTATGCAGAGTTTTGCAAGGGAATTCATTCTGCTAGGACTTTCACAGAATCCAGGAGTTCAGCAAAATTTCATTGATTGTACTTTTGTTTATCTACATTACAACTATTGGTAGCAATTTAATCACAGTGGTGATCATTGCCTGCAGTCTTGCTCTGCTGGAATTCTCCATGTACTTCTTCTTGTCTTTCTATATTACCTGGACATGTGTTTCTTCCATCCCCACACAAAAAGTGATTGTTGACTGCCTCTATGGAAAAAAACATCTTCTCCTTTGAAGGCTTCCTGTTGCAGTTCTTTGCTGGACACGTCTTTGCTGGGCTGGAGGTGATTGTTCTCACAGCCATGGCCTATGACCACTTTGCGACCATTTGCAAGCCCTTGTACTACTCTTCCATCATGGACAAGAAGCTCTGTCATGTTGTTGTGGGCATAACCTGGACAGGGGGCTTTCTGCACCCTGTCACTCAAATTCCTTGTACTTGCCAACTCCCATTCTGTGGCTCAAATATCATTGATCATTCCATATGTATCTGCACATATTGCTGAGATTGTCTGCAAGATTTTTAATATTAAAATGACATTAGGAAGAAGGTTACTTGGCGGTGGTGATGTGGAGAGAATTTTCTGAGGATCTGGTGTTTTAAGAGGGTGTTTTATCCACAAAAGAAAGGGGGAGTTAAGGTGAAAGCAGAAAGATGTTAGCAGACTTGGAGATGTGGAAAACTCAGGAAATGAGATCACCCCGGGATATTTATGGGGCACCAAAAGCATCAGGCATGGCTGGATTTTGGATGAAAAAGTCCAAAGAGAGAAGTGGGAAAGCAAACATAAGCATTGATACACATTCCCTGTAATGAATGTTGTCATTATGTATCTGAATTTACCAATAAACTTGAAGCTAAAAAATTCTCAAATAAAAAGCAACTGAAAAATCGTGATGATTATTTCAAACAATGTATTTTATAACTATAGTAATTATTGGATTATATTATATTTGGAAGGGACATCCACAAACTGACCAAAACAAGTCCATTTGACAAACAAGAAGAGTAGGCCCAAATCAAGTTAATTCATATTTCACTTTCTCACTGCTATTTTTATATCCTATCATTTGTGCAGGCAAAGTGGAAATATTTTTTAAATATGATTTACATAAATACATGATCGGTGTTCACAGTGTGAATCTTTATCTATAAATCAGTATGTCTAACACGTTTGGAAACTTTATGACACTTATCAAACTACATATATATGAATATGTATATATTAGTATATAATTGTCTTTTTCATTACTTCATTACATAAAAAATGACCTGTAAAAATATACTTGTCATACTTTGTACCCTCTCAATGTGGTATTGATTTTATAATTTTGTAATATACTGTTATGGTTTGTGTCTGAATGTTCCCCAAAGCCTTATGCAGTAATGGGGGGAGGGCTTTCAATAACGGCTAAATGTAGACCCTGTGATTGGTTTATTGTCTTGTGATGGGATTCACAATGTAAGTGCTGCAACTGCCCAAGAGCAGGCAGCTGGGTTACAATATGAGGGAGTGCAAGAAGATTTCTTTTTCCTTTTCTGCCCTTTTTCACTCTGGTCACCTTTGGTAACTGCTGCTGCCATGAAAGGGTGCCCCTGTACCATTCCACATTGCCATGGACCCAAATGACCATGAACTAAAACCTTCCATGAACTTGGAGCTAGAGAAACATTTCCTTCCTTAATTGTGGGTGTCTGGTACTTTCTCCCAACAATGAGAGGAAAGTAACCAAGATAGAATTTGATACAAGAGAGTAGCTGTGTTGCTGTGACTGTAACTGCCAATATAGCCCAAGAGCACTTGGGAATGTCTTGTGGGACTAGCTTGGAAAGGATTAGAGATGTAAACCGAAAGAGTAGAGCTGGAACATGTTAGGCTGTTCTATATGATTATGAATGATTCTATATGAATGATTATGGTTAGAGCTCAGAAGACCAGAAGTCTGATAGAAATCCTGCTGAAAAAGACCATACCCAGGAAGTTTCTGCTGGGAAAAAAGATGTTTTGGTTTTGGGGCTGCAGATGATGTTTGCTATTGCTTGGAATAAAGTGTGTCTGCACTTGCTTATGTTCAGAGACTTTGTCTGAGACTGAGATTAAGGATGGCAGACTAATTAATCTAGCAGGAACAATTTCAAGGTATTGCAAAGTTGAAGCTGTGACATGGTAAATGTTAGAAACTTTAAATCATAACCATGTTGAGAATAAAGAGCAAAGAGCTCAGAAAAAAGGTTTAAAAAGTTTTGGGTTTGGCCAGAAGAGTCCCTCCAGTGAAGCTATGGACTGCAAAGGTAGAGCAGAGATCTTGATTGTTCAGAAGAAACAACAGTTGAAAAGATGGCCTGTGGACATCATGAGAATCAAAATAATTAAATCTTTTGCAGGCTCAAAATTGCAAAAGTGAAGGCCTTTGCTTTGGTAAGAAAGCCCACAGCACCATGTTCCAGAATGGCACTGGCAGGCTCACCAGGTTCCATAATGCTGGCAGTCACTGTACTGTGTTTCAGAATGGTAGCAGCATAACGAATTTGTTATTCAGAATTGGATTCAGAAAGCTCAGCAATCCAAGCTCTTCATCCCTATAGCCAAGAAGGAAGAAAACTGGTCTATCTGTTCAGCTAGCAGCAACATTTAGCATCATGCATGTGATTTTGGTTTTAGGTGCTTGCAGAATGCAAGAATTGTGAGAGTAAGGAGGCTCCTACACCAATTTCAGACCTAGAAGGTCAAGCATTGTGTGCCAAGAAGGCAATATGTGACGCTGTGAAGGTGAAACCAAAGTACAGTGGAGACCACAGAAGTTTGGAAAAACCAGAAACATAGATCAGCTGAGGAAAACTGCAAGGAGGAAGCAAAGCCAATCCAATAGAGAAGCCATGGGAGCTACAATCCTAGAAGTGCCATAGGAATAGAGCCA
>PVJX010025864.1:0-26472 GCA_004027295.1 Dolichotis patagonum | reverse complement strand
CTGGTAGCAAAAAAAAAAAAAAAGACAAAAAAAATTTTAAGAAAGGATCTGCATTGGGAAGCCCCAAGAGTCAGTGGTGGAAGCTAGAAAATCTGCACAGGGGGACGTGGGGGGGGGTGAAAGATCTGTGTGAACAAGCTGAAGGATCTACACTGGAACCAGGAAACAACGCTAAAGGTAAGGACCAGTGTATCCCCAAAGAGAACTACAGTAACAGGTCCCAAGGTACTCTGAGGGTGAGAACAGCTGAGTTCCTATCAGGAGCACCAACATGACAAGCTTCCCCAGGAGGACCAACAGGACACCATCTGCCTCTCCAGTTCTAATTTAATGTTCTTGGCAACAGTCCTGAAGTGGAACCTACTACATACAGAACCACACTGATTCAGTTCAGCTGAGTGCTACAAGTTGACTTAATTAATCCACCACATTGACCACAGTTGTAAAAACTAATTTAAAATCTTTGTCAGTTGAATCAGCACCTGGCTCATCTTCAAAGAGTTGCTTGGTTTATCCTTGCATATGGGTAATGCTAGAGGATTGGTCTTCAATTGGTTCCATGGGAAGTGGGTGAACCTTCAGAAGATGGGACCTAATTAGAAGTCCTTAGACAAATGGGGGCGTGCCCAGCTTTGTACCTCCTTTTGCTACCTAACAACAGTGAGTCCATCCACAGTGTGAATACTCAGATTATCAGCCAAAATAACCCTGTTATTTTGATAAGTTAGTCATTCCAGGTATTTTATTATAGTAATGGAAAACTGAGAAGTCAAGGAATTACATTTTACAATTATGTCCTATAATATTATATTAAAACTCACATTTTATTCACTCCACAATCCTGTATATGATGAAAATGTTACAGGCAGCTGAGCTAGTTAGAAATATTATAGGCAGTCAGATAGGGCTGGGCTCTCCCTCAAAGGAGCCAGAGCAGAGGTTCAGATACCTTGCAGCATTGGAAGAGACAATCATCTCCTGCTGTGGGCCAGATCTCAAGACAAAAGGCAAAGCAAATACAACCACATCCTGAGGATCCACAGTCCAAATAGCTCTCTATTACCCTGAGGAAGTCAGGAGTCAGTATCCCACCCCTCAACAGGAAGAGTCACTACTGTTAAGCATGCCCACTTACTATGTGACCTACTCCCCCATTTTCTCCTAATTCAATCAATTTTGCCTGAGCAATTAATCCTATTGGTTGACCACAATTTTGTACCGCCTCATGCCCACTTTGCAAATTCCCATTTTCCCCCACCTTTGACCCATCTAACCTAATGATTTTACTGTATAAAAGTCCCTAGAAAAGAAAGAGTCCCTGGCAACCCACTGGAGACCCCTTCTTTCTCTCAGAGGGAGGCTTTCTTTCTCTCAATAAATACACTCTTAACCTCCATTGTTCCTAAAATTCATTCTTCGATTTTAGAGAACACAAACTTGTATTGGACATATAGTAGGTAGGGAGTTTCATTCCCCTATATCAAAAATATTTCAGCCTACCTCCTGTCACATGAAGACATTTTTTTCAGATAAACCAAAACTAGGAATTAGAGCATAAAGAATGTGAGAGAGAAAGTGGAAGTGCTCTGCTTTATAAATTCTACTATACACAAAGTAGTATGTAAAAGCAGGTCATGGATTAAGAGATTAACATATATCTGTGTGCAGGGGCCTAACTAGTAAACTGCTTCATAAACTGGAAGAGCATCAACTCTAAGATCTCTGAGGACACTGCTGGCACTTGTCAAAGCATCAACCATTTCTACTGCTGTCTTAGAATATATACATATGTATCAGTCACCTTTCCCATTGCTGGACACGGTACTGGAAACCCACAGATTAAAGGAGCAGGGTGTGGTAAGGGGGGCATAGCTGAAATCCAGAGATGGATGATGGCTGGAAAAATATCTCACTTCTGCCTCACAGTGGTTCCAGAGAGTCCCTAACACCATCCTGTGATTCTTGTCCCAGTGCTGGAATACATAACTGGAATACACATTCAGCACATGGCAAAATCTCATCATTGTTTGTCTCACTTGTGGAATGAGGGATCCTAAAACAGAAAAGGTGAAATGCAGTCTGGTAGATCTGACTTTACCTCTGAAAAAGTACACAAAAGCAGTAACATTAATTCCTCCATTCATCATAGATTAGTGTCACAATTAGGGATTTAAAGGATGCAGGAGTGGTGATTCTCACCCCATCCTCTTCAGAATGACCTGTTTGCACTGTGCAGAACAAACATCACAAGGCAGGTGTGAGGTAGCACAAAGCTATGGTCAGCCAATCAGATTACAAGTGTAAGTCACTTAGGTAATACTGAGTAAATGGGGATCAAATAGGGAAGCAAGTCACATAGCAAGCTCACATGGCAAGGACAATGACTTTCCCGGGTGGGGTGGGTTAGGGAAGTTTGGTCCTCCACCCAAGGTGATTGATGCCTATTTATAATATCAATCACTGCTGTTCATCCCTAGGAAAGTATGTGTGCAAAGCCCTTCCACTTTTTCCTGAAGCCTGCCTGCAATGAATGGGAAGCCAACCTCAGTAGTCTTCTGCATTGACCTGTCCAGGGCCCACCATATTTCTAAATAACTTAGTTGTACAGAATAGTATCTGCCACCCAAAAGCAAAACGCAGCTAACAGATCAGCAGCAAGAGCAGCCCACAGCAGTAATTCCCTAAAGGGGCGCCCTTCTAACTTCTAATGCTTTGTAGAGTTAATATGAAATATGATAGAAAAAATACAGTGATAGTTTCTGAGACCTTTGGGAAAAGGAAATGAGGTGGAAGGGGACAGAAGGGAGGTGTAATAGAGGAGGACAGAGAAGGTGGGAGCTGGGATACGCAGCAAGATAAATGCAACCATGATGAGGTCACTGCAGAGCTAATTTGTGGAGGATTCCGGGGGAGGGGAGGGAAGGGGAACAAAAGAAACAACTACTGTTTTATGTACAGGTACCAACTCCCCACAGTGAATGTAATCCTAATGCAATAAAAATACGCAGCAATAATAAAAAATTTGAAACCACTAATTTGCACAATTAAGACATCTTAATAATTGCAATTTTAAAAATAACATCTCGGTAACAAATACACCATCGCAGAGCAAAAGACATTAAGCGAATACTATCTCCCTAAAATACTTCTCAAGCAATTTCAAAGCTATGGTACTCAGAACAGAGCCCAAGGCAGAGAAGGTTGAAACAAGGAAACGGGCAGAATTTGTTTCTTTGGCAAGAGCTCCTCCCAGCATCACCCCGGAGGTTAACAGTTCCAGCCTTCTACGCTGGCGTCCCATTGGTCCCCAGCGAGTCTTCCAACTCCACCCCCTACCCCGCCCATCTTACTTTCGTTTCTCGCCTGGCTGCTCCCTTCGTGGGAAACGGGAAAATATGTAGTAGATCAAACCCCTCCTCTGCACGAACTCACGACTTCTCTTCCGGTGTCCAAAAGCTGTGGTAAGCAGTCCTTGATGAGCAGAGCTCGAAGAATTTAAAGACAAACCTGCATTTCCTCCGGTGCGTTTCCTTCCTGGTTTTGAAATCTTTCTTGGATATAGGGGGAAAGGCCCAGTTTTCCAATTTCCTGCTGCACAGATTCTGAGGCCTTGGAGGAGCAGGGGTCACAGCAGAAAGGATCCCTCTCCAGCAGAGACAGCTCCTTCTCCAGGCTGAGAGCCACCCCACCGCCCCTTGCCCTCCTTGCTAGCCTGTACTTGTGATCTCACCTTGGCTAAGTGTGCCAGGATCCTGACCTCCAGGGCAGATAGTTTTTTCCTGGAGCTAGAGGGTCAGCGCCCAGTGGCTGTTTTAATTGCAAACTGAGAGTGCCTTGCTTTTCAGTGTAACAATGTGTTTGGACCTCACTCTTATCTGTGACTTTCCCTGTGGGTCGAGTAGTTGGAGTGATAACTGACAGGGCTAATGCCTCCTAATTCTTAAGGAAGAGTCTCTAAGTGTTTGCTGTCTTGAGAGGTGACACATTGTCCCTCCCCTCTAGGCTTATGTGATTCCCCTAACCTAGAAGGTTTTTGCTGAGTAGCTATACTGGCATTTTCAAAGTCGTTCAAGATGCTTTATCTATATCAACAGGCCATTTATCTGTGTCATTTTTTCTACCTAACACATTTTTTTCTTTTTTCTTTCTTCTTTATCGTTTGGCGCCAGGGATCGCGAACTCACAACCTTGCGCTTGCCAGGCGCTTATGCCGCAGAGCTAAATACCTGGCATTTATCTCTTTTCTAACCTGTAAGCCCTTCATATTCGTTAGGCTTCCGTTAAAACCTTGTATTTTTTGGTTGTAATTATAGCATAACAGCTTTATCCCATCATTTAATTTTGTAACTACTGGAATATTTCCCTAGCACTGTTTTTCACCTTTTCTATTTCTGATTATTTAATTCCTGTGATTTTCAAGTTGAATGTCAAGTCCATAACAGTGCTTTACACCGTGTTTGGCCTCTGTTTGGCATCATCTTTCATTTCAGATTTAAGTGAAGCTGCTGGGACACAATCCATCATTAATAATGATTTCCCAGATGATCACATCGAGTGTTTGAGAACTTCTCTAAAAAAACCAACACCCAATTTCTCTGCGATTTTGTTTTTCACATCTTTGACATCTGGTATTCTAAAAATATATTTTGTCATCTCCCTCCCTATTACACATACGCACAGATACTTTAGACTCCTTTCCATGTTCTTGGTAAATTTCATAGTTTTAAGGCCAAGATTAAATTCCATCAGTGAAGTATCAATACCTGTAATTTTCTTTTTAACTCTATGGGTAGAGGAGAGACTTCTGAAGGAAGATTGAATGAGTTACCTCCAGGTGAAAGTAATGAAAATGTACAGTAGAACCTTTGTTCAAAAACTTAGTTTTCTCCAGGATTCAGGTTGCACACTGAACTGGACAAGAATTAAACAGCCTTGTGGGTTGTGTGTGTGTGTGTGTGTGTGTGTGTCTATTTTTGTACTGGGACTCAAACTTTCAACCTCGCACTTGCATGACAGCTGCTCTGCCACTGTGCTAAATCCTGGGCAGGAACTAAACCAGATTTCTGTATAATTGAACTTGATTCTGTTCTCCAACTCAGTTTGCAACCAGCATGGTGTAAAGATTCAAGTTCATGAACCAAGGTATCACCCCTTTCTCTTTGGAGCTCATTTACTGTTCTATTTGTACATTTAAAAAAGGATTAACTAGTTTTTTCTCATTAAAAATAAATTACTGCATACGAATAGCAAGTGGTGAAACTGTTTAGATGAGGGAGTTAGAGCAGCTCTGTTTGAGAAGATGCCATGTACAGCAAGTATAAGAACAGAAACATGTTGATAGCAAAGGTATCACAGTTGTTCGGTGATCTAATAAGTTTTATGGTTTTAAAATTGAGCCTGTGATTTTGGTGGGGAAAAGAAAAGAAAGGACTATGGAAGAATTTTGATTGAAAAGGACTCCATTTCTCCTTTCTAGTAAAGGGAAGAACATTAAAAATCACTCTGTATATAAATTTGATCATGTGATGAATTGATAGTAAAGTACCTGAAATTATTATGACATAATTAGTATGATGTCAATAAACTCCTTCTGTTATTTCACTCCTTTTTCTTTTTTGACTTTCAATGTGATTTTTGCTTAGTCTCTTTTCATTCTATTCCTACCTTTCTTACTCTGTCCCATTTTAATTTTTCCAACTTCAGGATTCAGAGCAGGAGAAAGCTCAGTCAGGAAGACAGGAGAAGGGAACCAGCATCCATGGCTTCATCAATCCTGGAGAATATCAAGGAGGAAGTGACCTGTCCCATCTGCCTGGAGCTCATGACAGAACCTGTGAGCACGGACTGTGGCCACACTTTCTGCAAACCCTGCATCACTTCAAACTATGAGTCCACAGAGCATGAACAAGGAGAGAGCCACTGCCCTGTGTGCCGAGTCCCCTACCAGTTTGAAAACCTGAGGCCCAGTTGCCATATGGCCAATATAGTGGAGAGGCTCAAGGAGGTAACACTGAGCCCAAAGGCAGATCACTGTGACCTCCATGGGGAGAAACTCCTGCTGTTCTGTAAGGAGGACGGGAAGGTCATTTGCTGGCTGTGTGAGCGATCTCAGCACCACCGTGGTCACAACGTGGTTCTCCTGGAGGAGGCTGCACAGGAGTATCGGGTGAGAGCAGGGTTGTGGGAAGATAGCCCAGCAAACAATACCTGGGAGGAAACTTCCACTCTGCAGTATCATTTAATTTGTTTGCAGTGTAGAACTGAGGTCTGTCATTTCTGTCCATTTCTGTTACCTTCTGCAGCCCTATAGACATATTTGTGCATCCAGTTAATTGCAATAAAGGAAGCTTAGAGTAAAAGTTGCTAGAGAAAAGCAAAAATTGTTTTAACTGTTACTAGATGGGTAGAGATTTGGTGTCTACTGATTACCTATTTCAGCAGGAGAATAAAGGAGATGGGTTCAGATACAGGTTTTTTCCTTTGTGATTGAAGGGCAAGCTACCACTGCTTTTGTCTGATTTCCTATTGCATGGAACCTTGTTTTCTCTCCTTTGACTTTCAGTCTATGAATTGCCTTTCGAGTTAAATGTTTCTTCTATACCACATATTGAAGGATTTTGTTTCTTGATGTACTCTACCTGAGTTTCTTTTAATTGGTGAATTGAGTCCATCTACATTAATGGTTGCAACCAACATGCACTGGCTCATCTTAGCCTTACTATTTTCCTGCCTTTGGGCCTCTACTTTTCCTCTGTATTTAATTGCTTGCCCCACTCGGTGATCTCCCTCTGCTGCTGTAACTGGAATCGTGATAATTTTTAGCTCTCTCTGGAATATCCTTTGTAGAGTTGGTTTGGCGGTCATGAATTCCTTCAGTTGTTCTTTGTCATGAAAGTATCTTCTTTCTCTATTAATTTTCAAAGATTGTTTTGCAGGGTACATCAATATGGGTTGGAAGTTGTTTTCATTCAGGACTTGAAACACTTCACTGCATGCTCTTCTTGCCTTGATGGTTTCTGTTGAGAAGTCGGCTGTGGTTGTGATGGGTTTTCCTTTATAGGTGGTCTGTTTCTTTTCTCTAGCAGCCTTTAATATTCTGTTTTTGTGCTGAATTTCTGAGATTTTTTTAAATTTTGAGATCTTGATTATTATATCTCTCAGTGTAGATTTATTTTGGTTATGTCTAGTTGGAGTTTTTTATGCCTCTCTTATCAGTATGCTGGATACATTTCCCATGATTGGAAAGTTTCGTGCTATAACTTCTCTAAATACACTTTTTATGTCATTCCTGTCAATTCTTGCTTTTTCACTGACACCTATGATTCCAGAATTATTTCTCTTTGCATTACCTTATAGCTGTTAAACTGTTACTTCACGGTTCCTTGTTATTTTTAAGAGATCTTTATATTCATAATCACTAGCTGCAATCCTGTTCAAAGTCTCAGTGTCTATCTTCAGTTCTTTACGAATGGTTTGGCCAGGTTTCATTGGAGTTTTTAATTTCAGGGATATCTCTTTGAATCTGTTTCATGCACTGTAATTCATTTCTATATTATTCTTTCAAGGTTACTCTAATTTGCCTATGCTCCTCTTTTTTATCTGTGTCTTTTTTAGCTATATTCAACAATTCTTTTTTTATGTTTGTGATTTCTTCTTTTACTTCAGATATTATTTCTGATCGGATTACTTTTACAGTTTCATAAAGTTGTTCTTTTGTGTCAGTTGCTATGCATTCAGAAATTTTATGTGTGTGACTTCCATTTTCTTCCATATCTGTATCTCCTAGACTTGTTCTGTGTAGGTTTGAGTTCTGAGATTATCTTTTTCTCTTTCATCTTGACATTCTCCTGGGATCCTCCGGACAAGCCAATTGTGGGATCCCAGGCACATCCCACGTTGGCTGACTGTGGTGTAGGGGAATGTGCCGGGCACCTGGGTTTCTCTGAACCCAGATTTTAGAGAGGCAGTGGGATGAGGGGTGGGCTTCTCCAGACTCACACAGCTACACCAAGGTTTTCCTGATGGCCATGGGTGTGTGGTGGTGGGACTGCTTCTTCTTTCGGGCTGCATGACTACATTGAACTTCCCATGATGGCAGCATTCACACAGGGATATGTGTGGCTGTTTCTCCTGGCCCACATTGGCTGTCTGCAGGAAGCAAATGTACCAATACCAACAGGCACACAGGGACCAGATCAACCAGATTTCATGCACATATTTCTACTCTCCAGGTGCTAAGAAGCTTAAACCTTGTTTCTGGTGTGATTCTTTTCTCGTAGGAGAAGTTGCATGAAACACTGGGAAAGTTGATGAAGGATAAGAAAGAATCTGAGAAGTGGAAAGCTTACATCGAAGAAGAAAGAACTTCCTGGAAGGCAGGAAAAAACACTTTCTAAAGGTGTTACCTGACAGGATCTTGGGGAGAAGTCTCTTTTTCTTTACCTTTGGCCACGTGTTGAGTCCAGAAGTCATGTGATGAGTGCTATGTATAGTTTTCCCTTCGAATGTTGTCTGGAGAGTGATTACTACTATTGAGTATGGCTGTTTGGATGGAGGTGTTCACAGTGAGGGGTGTTTGGCAGGATATATAGTGAACACACTTCTATATGACTGTGGTAGTTTTTGAAACTGACATTAGACATTGGGTCATGATTTTTGTCTTCTACATTAAAATTTTGGCAGGTAGTGCACAAGTGTGATGAGGAGTAAAGCAGCGAGATGGGAGACCCTGATCAGCTGTGAGGTGTGGGTGTCCTGTTTTGGGGCAGGGTGAGCCTTGGTGTTGACTTACTTAATGGCAGGAAGGGTAATTCACAGGAACACTATGTTTCCCTAAGAACTTCTCTTGGGCCAGAGATATAGCTTAGGGGCACAGTGCCTGCCTGGCAAGTACAAGGTCCTCAGTTTGATTCCTGATACCAAAAAGAAAAAAAAAAGTCTTCTTCTTCCTACCTCCCTTTCACTGAAAACTTCCCTGTGACAAGAATTATTCTGGTTTGCAGCCTCATGTGACTGAGTGACTCTCTTTCTCATCTCTGAAGAATCAAATACAGGAGGAGACAGAAAGTGTCCAGGCTGCATTTAAGCAAATGAGAGCCACCCTGGACTCTGAGGAGGAGATACAACTGCAAAAACTGAAGACAGAGGAGGAAGGTATTCTGAACCACCTGGCAGAGTCTGAAAGAGAGCTGACCCGGCAGAGCCAGCTGGTGAGAGAGCTCATCTCAGCTGTGCAGCATCGGCTGGAGGGGTCATTGATGGCGATGCTGCAGGTAAGACGTCACAGGAAGTTCCAGCTTCTGAGATTCAGGACAGATGGAAGGCGTTTCCTTTTCTCTTCTGTTGCTGTGCTTTCGAGTGATGGTAATAAAGTTCTTTGGGCCAGTGAACACCTCACAGAAGTGTGAATCAGTTTCAGCACTTACGGGAATAAGTGTGTGTGTGTGTGTGTGTGTGTGTGTGTGTGTGTGTATAAAATGAGAGAATCCAATTTCAATTCCTACAAAATGCAGTGCAAAAATTGAATATAGGAGGAAAGATCTGTTGTATGCAATGACATTTTCTAATTCACTCTTTTTTGTGATCTAGTGCTAAGCTTTTATGAAACATCCTTTCATGATTCCGGGTAGTCTCTGGTAAACAAAGGAACTTCAGGTCACAAATCATGTTGTATTTTCCCTTGTAGAATCAATGGAGACATTTTCCATTTTAGTTCCCACCCTCCCCCCCAAAATTGTTATCAACTAGTATTTTTTTCTTTAAATATTCAGTAAAATTCAGCACAAAAGCCATATCACCATTTTTTGGTTTGTTTTGTTTTCAATTTTGTTTTTTGCTTTTTGTGGAAATAAAAAATTTTAAGTTGTTTTTCTTATCTCAGGGTCATTTAGATAATCTATACTTCTCAATTAGTTTTTGGTAATCTGTATTTTTGTAGAAATTTCTTCATTTTGTTTAAGTTGTTGAATTTACAAGCAGAGTCCTAAGCATTCTTTATAATTCATTTTCTTTGTGTGTTATTATGTTGAGTTTATTCACTTTTCAAATAAAAATTGTTTATATGTACTTCATATACCATGTTCATTTGAAGTATGTATACACCGTGGAATGTCTAAATGAAGCTAATTAAATTACTCATTGCTTTACAAATTTATCTTTATTTTATGGTAAGAAAAAAATCTTCTGTATGCAATTTGTAAGAATGGTGTTAGTAAGTATAGCTACAATATTGTGCAATGAATTTCTTGAAGATATTCTTTCTAAGTGTTGTATCTTTTGACAAATGTCTGCTCATGTCTCCCCAAGAGATCTTTACTCTATCCATCTACTTCCTAATTCTGAAATCACTTTTATTTATTCCCCATATTTTAGTGACAATATGCCCCATATTTTAGTGACAATTTTTTCTGGCCTGGACTGTTCCATTTAACATGAATTCCTCCAGATTCATCCATGTTGCTGCATATGAGAAGATTTAATTGCTTTTTTTTGTTGTTTTTAAATTGAAGAGCTTTACATTTTACATACACCATATTATCTTTATGCATTTATACATTGATGCATCCTTTCACCGGTTATTTTATTTATTTATTTTTGGTACGAAGGATCGAATTCATGACCTTGTGTTTGCCAGACAGGCACTTGTGCCCGCTGAGCTAGATCCCCCTACAATGATGAGTCCTATAATTGCTTCCATAACTTGAATATTTTGAATGATGCGTCAGTAAATACCATGAGGGTGTAGACAGTGCTTGGAATTACTGATTCACGTCCT
Source organism: Dolichotis patagonum (assembly GCA_004027295.1). NCBI lineage: Eukaryota > Metazoa > Chordata > Mammalia > Rodentia > Caviidae > Dolichotis > Dolichotis patagonum. Next base: position 15,698 of record PVJX010025864.1, on the reverse strand, counting down.
TCTGACATATTCGTAGTATTTAGACTGCTAGATTATCTTCTACTTACAGATTTTAAATTATTTGATGATCATCCATCCTGTTTACCATAATGGCTGAACTAAATTACATGCCCACCATAGTGGTTCCTTTTCTCCCCATCTTTGCCATCACTTTGATAACAATAATCATTCGAGCAGGCTTGAGGTTGTATCTCACTATAGTTTTAATTTACATGTCTTTGATGATGAATGATTTTGAACATTTTTCATAGATAGGAGGTCCTTTTGTGTGTCTTTTGGGAAATGTGTATTCAGGTGTTTTGTTCATTTAGTAAACTGAAATAGTTGTCTCTTTGATTTTCAGTTATGTGAGTTCTTTATGTTTGGATTTTAGTCCTTTATCATAGATATGGTGTACAAATATGTTCTGCTAATCCATGATTTGTCTGCTCATTTGCTTAATTGTTGCATTTGTTGTGCAGAAGCTTGTAGTTTATCATAATCCTGTTTCTCTCATTTTGCTTTTTTTTTACAGTGCTTTGGATTTTACATCCAAAGAATCATTGTCATGAACCATCATGAAGTTTTTCCCTGTGTTTTCTTCTAGCAATTTTTCATTTTCATGTGTTCTATTTCACTTCTTCATCCGTTTTGAGTTGATTTCTGAATGTGGTTTGGGACCTATAGACATTTCACTGTGTAGCCTGTGGATATGCAGTTATCTCGATGCAATTTATTCAAGAGATAGTTGTTCCACACAGTGTAGTATCGATACCTTGTTCAAAATTCAACTTCTTGTAAATATATTGATTTCATTTGCTTAGATCTCTATTCTGCCACACTGTTAAGTATGTTTGTGTACAATTCCAATACCACATGTCTTGATTTCTATCATTTTGTAGATATAAAAGTCAGGTATTGTGGTGATGCCTCCAGATTTACTCTTTTCTGAAGATTAGGAGTTTGGAGCTTTTTAGACTTTCCATATGTATTTTATGATTTCTTTTTTTTTTATTGTCTTTTTTGAGACAGGGTCTCACTATGCAGTTCAGGCTGGCTTTGAGCTCACTTTGCAACAATCCACCTGCCTCAGACTCCTGAGTGCTGGGATTACATAAGTATGCCATCACGCCAGTTTATGATTTCTTTTTTCTATTTCTATAAAAAATGTTGAAATTTTGATATGATTGCATTGAACCTATATGTTATGGTAAGTAGTATGGACATTTACCAATGTTAACTCTTCCATGTTTCCATTTATTTATGTCTTCTTCAGTTTCTGTCATCTATCTGTTAAAGTTTGCAGTGTCCAGATCTTTGACATTTTTGTTCAGTTTATTCTTAAATATTTTTATTTTATTGTACTTATTGTGAGTTGTTTTATACTTCGGACAGTTTTTTTTAGTGTATAAAATGTTAGTAATATTCATATGCTGATTTATTTATCCAACAACTTTACTGAATTTATCAATGGGTTCTAAAAGGTGTTTTGATGGAATCTTCAGTGTTTTTTCTCTAAGATCATCCTATGTGAGAGTAAGGACATTTCATTTCTCTCCTTCCGTACTGCACAACCCTTATTTTTCCACCTCCCTGGTTGCTTAGGGTACAACTTCCTCTGCCATATTGGATAGAAGTGCTAAGAATAGGCCTTGTCCAATTTAAAATCAAATTATAAAGCTCTTTTTCCAGGAAAAAACTAATAATTTTTTTCAGGAAATATCTTTTTTTCTTTACTTAGAATAACTGTTTATTCTTTATATGAAATTCAAAGTTGACCATTTCTATCTTTTCTTGGTTCACCTCAGTGTCATGCTTTCTGTCCTCTCCTGTTTCAGATGAGGAGTTAGCCATTAACCATATGAATGGCTTTTCTTTTGTGACAGTTGCTCTTTGTCTTGCTGCATTATAAAGCAGTGGATGATAGATCAACAGTACTTTAATAGTACTTTTTTTTTTGTACACGGATCAAACTCGCAACCTAGCGCTTGCCAGGCAGGAGCTTATGCTGCTGAGCTAAATCCCCAGGCTTTGTTTCTTTTGTGTTGGGCATTTTTATTTTTATTTACTTATTTATTTTTGACTTTTTGAGACAGGGTCTCACTGTACAGTTCAGGCTGACCTTGGGCTCACTTTATAGCCCAGATTGGTCTCAAGTTTGCAACGATCTTCCTGCCTCAGCCCCTGCACTGAGTGCTGGCATTACAGGAGTGCACCACCACACCCAGCCTGGTTGTTTTTATTTAGTCTTGCAGTATGGTTGATCACCCAGGGCTTCCCACATGCTAAGCAAGCACCCTACCACTGAGCAGCATTTCTAGCCCTTTCCCTCTGTTTTTGATTTGCAGAAGCCTGTCTGCCTTGTGTTTAAGTCATCTTGTTTCTAATTTGGCTCACCAAGCCTCTGTGGCTTATTAATATCTTTTATAGAATCTGTAGATATTTTTTGTAATTATTTCTTCACTTGTTTCTCTCTTTTCTCCAAGAATACCCACTGTATATGTATCGGGATGTGTGCATTGGTTGTCATCTCACATGTCTCATGTCACTGAAGCTGTCTTCATCATATCAGTTTTTGTTTTATTTTATTTTATTTTTCTCTTTCTTTCTTTCTTTCTTTCTTTCTTTCTTTCTTTCTTTTTTTTTTTTTTTTTTTTGATAGGGCGTCCATCAGAGGATCAAACCCAGGGCTTTCACATTGAGTTACATCTCTAGAACTGTTTTGTTTTGTTTGTTTTGAGTCAGGGTCTCACTGAGTCCCTAAATGACATAGCCTGGGATTGAACTGGTAAAATCTGTACCATGAATTACTGTTTTCATGCTTTATTTTCTCTAGCATGGTCGTTACATTTTTAACCTACATAGAATCATTCCTTGGAATCTTTGCTTCTTAAGTCCAATATCCAATATCCAGGGTCACTCACAGTTATTTTCAATTTATTCTGTTCATATTTTTCCCCTGAGTGTGGGTCATACATTCTTTTTTCCTTATATTTCTCATCAATTTTAGTTGTAAAATTGAAAATTTTAATATCATTTTGTTATTAAGCTGGGCATGGTGGCACACTCCTGTAAACCCAGCACTCAGGAGGCTGAGGCAGGCAGATTGTTGCAAGTTCCAGACCAGCCTGGGCTACAAAGTGAGTCCAAGGCCAGCCTGAACTGCATAGCAAGACCCTGTCTCAAAAAGACCAAAAAAAATTATTTTGCTACTTCTCAGGATTCTCATCCTTCCATCCCCTAAAAAGATGGGTTTTTCTCTCCTGTGTGATTATTTCCCTGTAGCCACTGATGTCTCTGCGGAGTTTAAAGAAAAAGCCTCATTTCTAAGGGTAACATTTTAGATTTCCCTTGGGAGTCAGTATATCCTTAGCTGATAGCCATGCTTAAACCTCTCTTCTTCAATCCCAGTAAGTCTTCTGTCCAACTGGATGTGCATTTGGATAGGGGAGTACATTCGAAGTTCAAGCCATTTTCAAGCTGGTGTAGCTTACCTGATGGATTCTATGCACCTCTTGGGTTCTTATGGGTGTGTCTTTAGCTTGTCCAGAATTGTTTGCCAGTTAATCCTAGCTTAGCAACTATATCCAGTTCCTTCGTAGCAGAAACAGCTGGATTTTAAGATGGTCATCTGATCTGATGCAGACACATGTCATACAGGCTCAACATTTGTGTTAAAACTTAGAAGCAAAGTTCTCATTTCTGCAAAGTTTGTCAGAAACATTTCCTTCATATCCTAGGAATAAAGTCCATGTGAATGGAAAACTTGAATTTCAAGAAAGTTGTAGACGCGAGCCTAATGATAACTTTGAGCTGGAAAACTCAGCAGTTGCTGTACTTATAATTCCTGTGACAGACTCTTTTTACCTCTAAACATAATTTGTTTTGTTTAAATATAATTTTGTTTGGTTTACGGAATGACTGTACTATTATGGGAAACAAACTCTATTTGTGTATGTGTCCCCAGCTATTGCCTTATTTTTTGCTTAGGACTTTTAAATAGGAAGGATATCTGGGGAAAAGAGCAGAAAGTGCATTGCCAGGCTTCTGTCCAGAAAAAAGTGTCTACAGTGATAAAAATGTATGTATGACTAAAAATCATGAAGGATAGGGACTGAACTGGGTGACTATTATAAATTTTAGGAAAATAGATTTTGAGAGAGAAGGCGTCATGGATGGTATTTAAAATTACACATGGTAGTGTTTATCTTTATGGCTCCTTTATTACTGAATATATTAAAGAGCATTTAACTGGCAAAGCTACCTAAAAATACAATTAGAAACAGTTTCTATACATGTTATTCAAGTAGTGGTTAGGTCCTTTTGAGTTAACTTGCAAAATGAGAACATATCTTTGTTAAAAGACTTGCTTAATTGTCCCCTCAGCAAAAATTATTTAAACTTTTCCTGGAATTATTATTTGTTTATCTGTGATTCTACAAAGCATGTTCATATGTAGCAAATAATAGTGAATCATTGTATGCATCTGTAAAATAAGTGAAAATATTAGGTATTATGTAAATCATCTCATGGTTAGCCATGGGTTGGTTGGATTGAGTCTTATCTTAACTTTTTTGTCTTTCACATTGGGAAAAATCTCTATTCTCAGCATACTGGGGGCTTCTGAGAATGTGATAAAAAGCATGTAAGGAAAGACTATTTTTTGTTACTTGTGTGTGTTTTTTTTTTTTAACTAGGATGTGAACGACACCATGGAGAGGTATGTATGTGATGGCATGGATTGCAATTTTGTGCATGAGAAGAGATTTGCAGTTTTTAAAATTAAGCAGTGTTTAATGGGAGTAGAATATTTCCCAGGTCAGAGAATTTTAGATGTAGTGCTACACAAATGTCTTGTCACATTCAGAGTTTTAGGGTTTTTTTTACTATTGAGATTAAACCAGAAAAGACCAAATTGTATGGTAGGAATTTAATTTGTGCACAGTTGTACTACAGAACAGTAGTGGAATTAAGCCTAAGGTGTTACTCCACCAAGCTCCACATTGTCTTCACTGTGTACCTCCATGTAGCTCTAGGTTTTGGATTTAATAGGAACTTGATTTATTGTATATGAAATACATCTTCCTTACCACGTGGAAAGAACTGTCCATTGGCATAATTCCTTCACACAGTACTTAGATTTTTCTCCTGAAAACGGTATAGATCACATCTAAAAAAAACCTGAGTTGAGTCTGTGAAACAGAATTTTGACCCAAGAGCAAACAGATGAAGCACCTTATTCACATTGTTCAGAATTTGGGAAGGTCTCATCCTGCTGGCTATAATTGCACACCTGCCTGGTAGCATCAGGGAATTCAAATCAGTATTAGTTTGGCATTCATTTGCTGAATATTTGCAATTTTTCCCAGAGTGGGAAAAAAAAAAAACTTAAACCTCAGATGGTATCTAAGGACCTTTTTGATGGGCTTCTCCAGGTAGGTTTCCTACCCTGATACCCCCAGGTCCCTAAGAGCCAGATGATGCAAATGTACTTAGTGACCACTTTCTCAGGAGCCCATATTCATGGTAGGACCTCTTCCATACATTATTCTGGTTTTTATTTTAGCCAGGGGTTTTGTTTTAAAATCTCTCAGAATGGAAAACTCTGCTTCTAACAGATTAAAATCTCAAAGATGACACACAATGTTTGAGAGGATAGATATGTCCTTTATGAGTTCAGGACCAGAAATTTGCCTTGTCCCTTCCCAGGATCCCAAGGGAGGGCAGTTGTGTAAAATGAGATGAAATGATAAATGTGAGTGGTGTTTGAAAGACACAGGTGTGCGTGGTAGGGTTCATTGTTTTTCTTCCCTAGGAGTAAGTTAGTGTCCGTGAAGAAGCCACGAATGTTTCGTAAGAGACAAAGGATTGTGTTCCAAGCTCCTGATCTGAGAGGGATTCTACAATCCTATCAAGGTGAGTAGAGCTAAGTGAGTGAGCTAAGTGAGCTATGATCAATACCTGCCTTAAGTCTAACTTCTCAAGAGGCTGAGATAAAAAGATTGCAACTTAGCAAGTTAGGGAGACCGTCTTAAAGCAAAATTTAGAAAGGTTTGGAGATGTGCTGGTGGGAGAGCGCTTACCTAGCATGCAGTGTGTACTGGGCTCAATCACTAATACCAACCAAATGGGAGGAGGGTGTAGTGAGGAAAGCAAGGATATATGTGTGGCAGTGGGATTCTAGACAAGGCAGAAGCTAACTGGGGAAGAGAAAGCAGTGTATAATGTGAACATAGAAGACAAGCAAAAAATATTATCTGCTGGTGCTGTGATCGTTTTGGGGAAGGACCATCCTTATTGACAGTTCACTGGCAGATCACAGTTCCCTTGCCTTCTGCTAGACTGGACAGGAAATGGATGTCATGGTGACTCCTTTGCCTGTATTAATATTATGAATTCTTGACATTTCAAAGCTAATTAAAGTCTAATACTTCTGATTAAAGACAAATTAGAGTATCATAAGCCTCCTTCTCTTTGATATATTTCATACCTTATGTCTCACACTTTGAGATCCATATTTCTCTTTCCCATACACCCATGCTCAGTATGTTTCTACGAAATGTACTGCGTCTCAGTAAGACTCCTGAATGAAGTTCCTCCCAGTTCTTTTTTAGGGTTTTCCCTAGAATCCTCTCATAACATCACACTTGGCATTATATCGTGTCCCTCACCAGCTTTGTAATTTTTCTACAGCTCATCAGACACTGGCTCCAAGCAACAATCAAAATTTTGTCATTTCTCCAGTTACGACACAAACAAGTTTTGTAAACAATCACTCTGGATTATTCAATGTGAATCAAGGCACTAACAACTTCACAGCTTTCTCATCAGGATATCATGACTGGGAGGATAACTGGGTTTGGGATTAAGTGATGGAAGATGCTTCAAAACCCCTATAACTTCAGTGTTCCAAGTTATCAACCTCAGCATGGCTTGTGGGTCATAGGCTGCAGGCCATAGTTAAACAATGATTTTGCAATGTCTGAGAACTCTAATCCCTGGACTGTGACCCTTTCACTGCCTGTTCCTCCAAGTAAGGTCAGGGTTTTTCTAGACTATGAGGCTCATACTCATTCTACAGTGTGACCAACCACGGGTTTCTCATCTATAAATTCTCTCAGTGTGCCTTTCCTGGTAATGTTTTCCATTTTTGAGATCTGGGGGAGATTCAGAGCCTGTGACATTATGTGGGCCAAGTGTGAACTTTCTTAAACCCTCTCCCTCTTCTCTGCCATACCTCTGGCCAAGGTGTGTATCTCCTGCTTCTGAGTGGCCTGCTTTCTCCTGGTGTTCCATTTGTATGTCCTTCACTTACTGTGGGATCTGCGTATTCTCTGGTGCTGTTTTCCTCTCAATGTGTCATTTTTCTAGGAAAGAATCTTACTTTATCACTTCCCTCCCAAGGAAATGACTTGAGTCCTCTTATGAAAAGACTACTACTGAAGTAATTGCTGGGCCCAATGTTTACAGCCTCATTCTCTGCCACTGAGAAAAGAAGGAAAAAAAGAGAGAGAATGTGTTCATCCAACTTTCTGTGCACTGAAGACTATGCATAGAGGTATTCTCACTAAAGGATGTGCACTTAGCAGTACAGTAGGTCACTTTAACCACAATGGTTCTTTTTCATCCAGGTTTGAAAAACAGAATCTCATCATAGAAAACAAGGTCATAGATCTTTTGCAAATGGGGCAGGGAATAAGAGATGAAGTAGGGGACGGAGAAATAGTGGACATCAAAAAACTATAATGTGTTATGTACGCGTACCATCTTCCCATTATGAATTTAACATTATGCACTGCAAACATGTACTAATAAAAGTAAAAATGTTTAAAGAATGAAAAAATATCACCCATGATGTATAATCCAGAAAAGGGATTTTGTGTTCCTAGTATCCATGTTAAAATCCTATTTCTGCATATCCTAGCAGTGTAACTTTGAATAATTTGCTTGAATGCTTTGTGTTTTCTTCTAAGAGTTTGGCGTAAGCACTGTACCTGATGAATTTGATCAGTATGAGAGAATAAATTGAGTATTAAGCACCTACTGAAGTGTCTCCATAAATTTTTGTTCTAGTAATAATTGAAAATCGAAAAACAAAACAAGTAATTCCAGCAATCAGGAGACCGAGGCAAGAGTCATTGAGAGTTCTAGGCCAGCTTGTGCTACATAATGAGCTCAGCCTGAACTATAGAGTGAGACCCAGTCTTAAGAAAAAAGAAAAGACGTAAGACGTAACTTCCATGTAACAGGTTACCGACAGGGGAACTACAGTTGACTCTAGGGAAGCCTCATGCTTTGGTCCTGTTATTAACACTGCTGCCATTTCGCCACATACATTTCTTCCTCACAATTTCAGAGTGTTGTGTGTCTATAACTCTGGTATTAACCACGTGTTGGTCCCCACATATTGATCTGATTCTGTGGGAATCAGATTACCATTTGCAAAAAAATATATAATAGTAATAATGTAAATTATCTCATATATCATTGTAAAACAAAACAACGCACAGACTTGGCATGAAGGAATATCCCAGCTTGGTGTCTACATTTTTACCTTATTCTCATTTGACTAAAATAAACGGCTTTAAAGCATATGTAATAGTTGACTTCTAGAAAGTTCATCCCCACACCCAGTTGTATTTTTAAAAAATAGAACACAGTTTACAGATCACAGATTTAGGGCCAGGGATATAGCCCAGTGGCACAGCGCCTGCTGGCAAGTATGAGGTCTTGAGCTCAATTCACAGTACCAAAAAAAAAAAAAAAAACCCAAAGATTTTTTAGTAGCGAGTTGTACGCTTTTTTTTCGTTTTTTGAGTGGTACTGGGGATTGAACTCAGGACCTTGTGCTTGTCAGGCAGGCACTTATGCCACTGAGCTAAATCTCCAGCCGAATTGCATGTTTTTGTTTACTAAATGAGTGTGTCTAAGTTCATAGGTATCTAGTCACTTTCATATTTCCACAAAATCCCCTTTCATTGGAAGCCCTTTTCTGTATTTTTAAGTAAAAGTATTCATTATTATGTTTTTCAGTATTGGGAATTGAACCTTGGGCCTTCACATTGAGTTCCACCCTGCTACATCCCCAGCTAGTTTTCATTTTTTGTTCTGTGGCATCCTCTCATGTTCGCTGAGCTGAGCTGGAACTTGTTATCCTCCTGTCACAGCCTCTCAGCGCATTAAGATTACAGGCATGTACTGAGGTGCCAGGCTGAATATTGTGTTTATTATGTACAATTGTACAGGTAGTAACAAGTCCATTTGCAGTAAGTGTGAATAATATTGTGCTGAGTATTCTGTTTGCTCTCCTTATCTTTAGTAATTCCAATGAGATAGAGAAGGTTGTGGTATTTCACATCAAAGAGGGAAAATGTCTGTTCTCCTTTTTCAATGAAACAGGAGAATTGTGCAGTGAATGCAGTGTTTGGTGAGAACCTCCTGCATTTTTACATTTAGATCTCCATCTCTTTCTCAGCTAAGCCTGAGTTAAGCCAGCAGTCTAAAAAATGGAGACAGCTGGGCAGAGAAAGGGATTGCCAACAAAAGAGTTACTGCAGACAAAAAGAACATCAGAAACTTCCACTTTGGGTTCCAATATGTAGAAAGCTTGAGACTCATGACTTTCATCCTTTCAAAAAAAATTGAATCAACTAAATACCAACATCAGTATCAAATATGTTAGACTCATCAGAGAACTAAGGTCACAGTGCACCACTTCATTAATTGCCATAATATCTGGAAACACATATGTACAGAAAATAAATACAAGGAAAGGCAGTCTATTATCTATATTCATAGAAGCGGTATGTTCCATAAATTGGTTTTTGTAGGGCAGGACAACACATACCTGGCAAGCCCCAGGTCCTGAGTTTGATTCCAATTACCAAAAAAAAATAGTTGTAATCAGAGTTTACATGGGAAAAGATTTAATACAGGACACCTAATTTATAAGATTATTTTATTTTTTTAAAGTTTATTTTAAAGGGGTTAATTAAACACAACAAAACAGAACACAACGGGACATAAGAAATCATAAATTTCAAAGCTAGACAACCAGAGATCTTCACTATCTGTTGTATTGTCTCTTGTTTTCTTCCAAATGGTTGTCCGTATCTTTGCATATGGGGAGTTCATACTAAATAACATAGCCAATCTTTTCACAAGATGTGTAGTTCACTGGCTCCCACTTGCTAAGTGGAGTGGAGGGGGATGGGGAGACATAGGACTGGGGACAGGACAACATGAGATGTTTGATTCTCATCCCTAGTGCTAGCAGTCTCACAGCCGCCCACCAGAGAGGGGTGCAGTTCCTTGTTCTCCCGGCACCCTGAGTCAACCACATGGTGCAGGTCCCAATGTGCCAGGGTCTCTCTCCTTCAGGCTGCTGAAAGTCTGCCAAATTCACCTCCTATTTCTTTCTGATGAACTGACCTTTACATTTTCAAAGTTCAGGGCAGCAGGCTGGTTGCTGGTTTGCTCAGTGCCCTAAGTTCCAACATGGCGTGGATCTCAGGAAATGCTGTTGCTTTTTGCTTCTTGCCCTGGGGTGGCTGAGGCTTGCCAGACCACAGCCACTTACCAGGGCAGCAGGCTGGTTGCTGGTTTGCTCAGAGCCCTAAGTTCCAACGTGGCATGTATCTCATATAAGATTATTTTAAACAGCCTTCCCAAGAGTCAAATGCAAGAGTTCAGATCCATCCACATGCTATATACACAAATAATCCAGCAGAGGACCTGGATCCCATGGCAATGTTCTGATGAAGTCCAGCTGCAGACCTACAGCCCAAAGCAATATCTTCCACAAGTTCAGCTAGAGCCCTAGAACCCATTTGGTTTCAACGAGTCTGCATCCAGGATGTGCCCTAGGAAGGCCCAAGGGTCAGTGGTGGCAGCTAGAAAGTGTGCAACAGTTGGGATGAAGGACCTGTGTGAGCAGAGTGATCTGCACTGGAACCAGGAAGTGAAGCTCCAGGTAAGAGCTTGTGCTCCCCCAAGGAGACCACAGTGACAGGGAGGACCTGAGCTCTCCTGAGGATAAGAAGAGCTGAGATCTTATCAGGAAAGCCAGTATAACAAGTTTATCCAGGGGGACGATCAGCACACCATCTTCCCCTCCAGTTCTGCTTTTATGCTGTTGGTAACAGTCCTCAGGTGGGCCTTCCATCCCCAGCACCGCCCTGATGCAGTTCTCCTGGGTGTTACAAGTTCACCATTAGTTAATGTACCACAGTGACCATAGGATGTAGGAACTGCTTTAAAACATTTGTCAATTAATTCAAACATCTGGTTCATCTTGAAGCAGCTGCTTGGTCTTTCCTTTCATACACATAATGTTAGACAACTGGTCTTCAAGTTCATCTGCCATTGGAGTGGGTGACCTTTCAGAGGATGAGGCCTCATCAGTGGTCCTTAGATGACTGGACACGTGCCCAGTTTTGCACCTGCTTCTGTGGTCTTAAAAGGAATGGTGCCACAGACTAAAAACTTAAATTAGGAGCCAAAATAAACCTCTTCTTTCCATACGTTAATCATTTTATCTGGTTGTTTGGGGGTTTTTTTAGGGTTTGTTTTGTTTTATTTTGTTTTGTACTGGGGATCAAACTCATGACCTCTCACTTGCCAGGCAGATGCTTGTGCAGCTGAGCTAAACCCCTGGGTAATTATCTCATGGATTTTCTTATAGTAATGAAAAACTGAGAAGTCAAGGAATTATATTTTTCAACTATAATCTATATTAGCTCAAAACCCATATATATTTCAGTCGAAATTCTCATATATGATGAAAATATCTGAATCTATCTCCTGTCAAATGACATTTTTTCAGATAAACTAAAACTGTAGCAACTAGAACATAAAGAATGTTAGAGAAGAAATGGAAGCGCTTTGTTTAATAAGTTCTACTGTATGGAAAGCAGTCCTTGAATGTAGAGCATGGAGTAGGAAATTAACATATCTGTGTTCAAGGCATAAATAGTAAACTACATCATAAACAAGAAGAGCGGCAGCTCTAAGATCTCTGAGGACACAGATGGCAATAATAAAGCACCATCAGTTTCGATAGCTGTCTTAGAATGTATCCATATGTACCAGTCAGCTTTCCCACTGCTGGGCATAGTGCTGGACACTCACAGATTTAAGGAACGAGGAGTGGTGATAACATACACCTGAAATCCCAGTCCAGCGATGGATGGATAATTGGTTTTCTTCTGCCTCTCCATGGTTCCAGGGCATCGCTAAACTCATCTTGTGATTATCATCCCATTGCTGGAAGACAAGAGTTGAAATAATCACTCAGCACGTAGCAAAATCTCAACACAGTTTCTCTCACTTGTGGGGTGGGGGCTAATAAGACAGAACAGATGAAATGAGGTCTTCTAGATCTGCCTTTACCTAAGAAAAAGTAAACAAAGCAGTCACACTAATTTCTCAATCAATTATTATAGAGACTAGTGCCACAAAGTCTGTAGGAATGGTGATTCTCACCCCATCTTCTTTACCTGGGCCTGAGCAAGAGGAAGGGACTATGATAGGCTCTGCTAGCCTGGGGTTTAGCTACATCCTCCAAACATGGTACTGAACCCAGAGAAACAACTTATCTTCTAAGAGTAATTTCTGTGGGCACCCCGCTGGGAGCCCCCTTCTGTCTCTCTTCAGACAGAAGCTTTCTCTCAATAAATATATTCTACTCTTCAAAAAAAAAAAGATACTTTCAGAGCACCATCTTCTAAACATAACCTCATAGGATACAAAAACATCATCCTTGGCTTCCTGTGAAAGTACTCTGACCGTTTTCTTTCGTGGGTGAAACCAGCAGATGATTGCATAGGTCTTCTTGATTCTGTTGGTGGTCATTCTGTGTCTGGAAGTGAAACTCTTCTTTCCACAGAATTTCATCATAGATCTTACCACAAGGATAGAATTTTGGCCACTGATCATGTCTCAGTTCAGCTATACATTCTAATGTGAAAATAACTCATTCCACTTCATTGTGTTCCATTTCCTTAAACTGCAAATCCTAGAATCTACTGAGACTTAAATCCATTCCTTTCTGAGCAGGTTTATCACATGTCGTGACATGTCTGTCTCTAAGACTTGCCAAGACTAGAATTTTGTTCAGATTTTTATATCCTTTGGTTGCCAGGTCATTTCCTTTTCTTTGGACAGTCTCAAACTATATATATGTGGACATCATCTCTGCTGCTGTATTGCTGGACTCCCAACCTTCTTCATTAGACCAAGGGCAGTTTCCCTTGACTGAGCACTTCCTTAATCTTCCAAATCATATGGAGGAAGCCAGTGTGGCATAGTATGCCTTCTTTCATTTCATAGCACATCTCAGTCAAGTTACTTAATCTGAATTTCAGTTCCCTCATTAAAACAAAGTGAGGAGGATAATATTTACTTCCTAAGATTAAATAACACACGTTTATAAGACATGTTTATCACTATTCCTGGCACACGAGAGATAGTCAATAAATGTTTGTCTTTTTTAATAGCTCTTTTAACTATTAAACAAGGTACCAATTTAAAGCCCTTTCAAATAAAATCACACAGTGGTTTTGAGCTAATGGCAATAGTGCCCAGTATGGAGCAAGCTCTCTGCATGAATGCTAACCATCAGCCACTGCACTGGGTCATGCTACTGTTACACAATCTGACTTTTTCATTTTTCTCCTGTTTTTATCTTATGCATACAATTTTTCTAAAATGTGCCAGACTCGAGCTGAGATAAGGTTTTGAGGTGATAGGACACTTCCTTAGGCTGCACAGGCCTTGGGGTCAATCCCCAACACACACACAGGTACAGACACACATTAAAAAAAAAAAAAGAGTAACTTCTGTGTTCCCCTTCTCATGCCAGAGATAAACCTCCTGCTCCCTTTTTGTGCATGTGTCACCCCCTTTCCAATCCCAAACCCCACAACCACCCAAGCCTCCACCTCCCACCGCCAGTAAGCCTTTCTGTCTCCTGTTTTACACAGGCAGAGAAGCTCCTTTATATCAGCGGTTAAAATGCCATTTGCCCACCTCCCAATCTCCTCCCCCAGCCAAAACTGATAAAAGTAGTCCCACTTCTTTGATCTCCTTTGAGAAACTGTACCCCTGCCCAAGAAGCTCTCCCATGCCCACATTAAAGGCCTCCTTTGTCTCCTTCTTTTCTCTCATTTTCTCTTCTCCACTTCCAATAGAATGCCAAAAATACTCAATCAGACTAGGCATCGACCATGGCTACACAAGCAGGTTACAACCAGGGGAATTGTTCCCCAAGACTCGCTCAGCTGGGTGGGTCCTCTGCACAGATACCTGCTTTGTTTCTTCTGGTTTTTTCTTTGTTTGTTTGTTTGTTTATCGATACTGAGGATCGAACTCAACACTGCGTGCTTGCAAGGCAGGCACATATGCCGCTGAGCTTGTTTTGTTTGAGACAGAGTCTAGTTATGAGGCCAGGCTAGCCTCGAACTCATGGTGATCTTCCTGCCTCAGCCTACCCAGTCAATATATTGCATACATGTGCCATGTCCCTGAGTGACTGCTCTCCTGGTTAACACCACTCGCCACCAGCCCGAGCTCCCGGGCCTGCCACCAGGGAAGCTGCTTCAGACCCAGCAACCTCTGGGCCTCTCTGAACTCCTAGGCAGCTATAGGACCTTGGGTGCCAGGCCTTTGACTCTGAGCTACATCACCAGCACTTTGTTATATTTGCGTTTTGATACAAGGCCTTCATAGACCACTGTGTTGCTGTTAAACTGAAGGTCCTCCTGCCTCAGGCTCCAGGAGCACCGGGATTACAGGCGTGTGCCACCACCACCACAAACCTGCGAGCTGCTTCACCTCGGCATTAACGCTGGCCTGAGGCACAGTGCTTTGCATGTGACAGGACCTAAGAAATAATAAACATAGCACTTTCAATACAGAGCCGGATGTCCCCCGACCCCTGCCACATGGAAACTCTGGTGACGGAATATCTTGATGAAGTGCTCTTGAATGAATTAAAAATAACTTTCCATATGGGGAAAAAATTACCTTAGTGGTGTGGGCTTGAGTTCATCAGCTTGCTGCTGTGGTTTGTTGATGTAAATAAGATCTCCAACCTTTTTTGCATAGAAGTACCAATGGCTTTCATCATAAACCTAACAGCGTTATGTTGGTTAACTGAGAGTGCAACAAGTGACATTGCTATGCCTGTCTATCATGGCTCACCTAAGGTAGCGGCAGTGACTGAGGGGAGCCTGAACTTATCAAAGCTGCAAAGGCGGGTCTAAGCAATGAAGTAAGCATCTATGATTGGTTGTCAGTTACGGTGACATCAATTCTCATATCCACCAATCCAGTGCGAGCTTTGTCACTAAATGTATCAGTATTTGTATGAAGTAAAATACCCTAGAAAAAAAGCAAGTTTGTTGCAAGGTTCATTTTTAACAGGTTCACAATCAGGGTTAGGGGCAGGAGTGGTAATTTCAATGGGAATCAAAATTGCCTTTTTTACTCTTAACAAACATGTGTAAGAGAGCCCCAGGTAAACCTCATGGAGTTTTCTGGTTGAAAGGACAAGGGAAACACGAGACATAGTTGCTAGTGTGACTGTTGCTAGTCTGATTAGGACTGGATAAAACTGGCTTAATTGGTTATAAATTACTCGAGTGTAGGCTGGGGATCTCATTCTTATTGAGGTATTTTCTTTGGTCACATGATTTAAGAGTGTGCCCTTCTTACTGTTA
>PVJX010025863.1:0-26468 GCA_004027295.1 Dolichotis patagonum | reverse complement strand
CAGGGCCAAAGTCCGGTCAGCTTATTCTGGAAAACATCCTGTGGTTAGTTAACGGGAGGTCCTTTCTTGTTTGTACAGGACAGCAGATGTAGGTATTTCCTGTTTTCTCATAAGATGTTCAGGGGAAGGGGACATAGGTCAGGGACAGCTGCACATTTCTACATTAACCTACATTGACACATTAACCCTTTTAGGGTATCTCCCATAAGAGTATGGAGATTATTGGGGCCTCTGATTAATGAACAAGAGCAGGTTAAAGTTACCAGGTGGCCACTTTCTTATTCATCAATTGAAGTTCTACCCAGTGTCTCCTCACCCCAAGGGATTTTGTTTAACCAATTTTAGCATCGTTTTGACCAGCTGGCAACCTAGGTGAAGCATGTTTTTTAAATCTATAACCCAAATAAACCTTGATTAAATCTGAAAATGTAGAAGAGGAGGAAAAAAGATTGAGCACAAATAAAAGGGAACAGCTGTTTACAGAGTAGGCAAATGGGCAAACATGGATAAGACCATCTATACAGTATAAACAGACTGGACAAACAGAAAACAGATATATAGACTGACAAACATGTTATAAAATCAGAGGGCACTCAAATATATTTGGCCAATTTGAACTATAATAAATAAACTAGTGTGAACCTTTTTGTAGATTAATTTGGAGATTTCTTGCAGTAAGAATACCAGAAAAGGAACCTAATTTATGTTTATTCTGAGATAGGTCAGAGAGGGAAAAAGGAACATGAATATGAACTGATCCCTTGGAACCAAGCTGTAGATGGCTGCTGTTGGTCCCATGATGAGGGACTGCAAGAGGGCAACCATTGACCCTGCAACTCGCCTCAAGATGGCGGCACACTGTCATATGGTGGAGGGCCGCAAGATGGCTGCTGAGAACCATGTGGCTTGCTGGAATACTGGAACACATGAGACCAAGTATAGTGGGCTGGTGGGGAAAATGGCGACGGGGGGTAGGCGAGAAAGAACCATCCAACGGAATAGATGGCTCAGGTGGAGGGGATTGAGAATTTTGAGACTGAGGTGAGAAACTAAGGGAAGGATTAGAGGCCACTGAGGGTGAGGAAGGGGGAGAAGATGGTGCAGGGACACAGAAACCTCTGGCTGAGAAAGCTGCGGGATTTGGTCTGGGAGATACAGGAGAGGAGCTGTAAAGACAGAAGATGCGTCATCTAAAGGGTCTGGTGGGGAGGGAGGGAAAGTTCCTGGTGGAGCTGAGTGAGCCAGAAGTATTTGGGCCATTATACAAGACAGAGTGAGAGAAAGACACATCCTCAAAGTGAAAAAGGCCTAAAAATGAAGGGTTTCTGCCAACTTGCTTCCATTGTGACAAAAGCATAAATGAAATATCCGCTTTTTGTTTTTATGGCCTTCTTGAGGCCAAGAGCACCAAGGTTATGAACCAGGCACCTCAGAGATATGTTTTTCGGGGGACAGGAAATGGACCCCATGACCAAATTATAAGTAAGAGAACAACTTTGCCTCAGGATGTAAGAACTTTACCTCCCCCTCCGGGATTGTGGAAGCTGTCCTGGATCACACCTACCAAAGAGGTCGTCACCTGTTTTGAAAGTGTAACATGGAAAGTCCCAATACCCGTTCTCCTCGGCAGTCACTGAAGAGTACAGGGCAGGGTCCCAGGGAACAAACATAAGTTTTGCCTCAGGCTCTATGGTCTAAGGAGGGTGAAAACTGCTATCTCTGTCTGACAGCAAGGATAAATTTTCTGACGCAAGCTTGAGAATTTTCGGAATGGAAACAGAAAACCCTGCGCGGCAGCTCACCTGTGATGAATGAAGGTCACTGTTGCGTGCGGATTAGAGGTGACAAGTAAACAGTCCTGGAGGAAAAAATAGGTGGTTTGGGCTGGGGATTTAGCTCAGCGGCATAAGCACCTGCCTTGCAAGCGCGCGGTAGTGAGTTCCATCCCTGGTGCTGATTAAAAAAAAAAAAAAAGATAAGGAAAAAAATAGGTGGTTCATAGGCAGGGTAGCTCCAACTGGGAGGAATTTCCAGGAGCTAACGCACTGTGCCATCCGAGTTATGGCACCACTATGAAAGAGTTTTCTGGCGCAATAGAGAAGTAAAAGTAGAAAACAAACAGGTTTATTGAGATGAGGACGTTGAAAAGGAGCACACAACCCATGGCGGCTATGCTATCTCCCTCCTTTGACCAGAATATGGAGTATGGGATATATGTAACCTTTGACCTGGGGTGGTGCTTAGGCCGGGCATTGACACAGGAGGAACAGATTGGAATTCTGTGCGTGCAAACAGGAAGGGGAGTTGCAATTAAGGCTGAGGAAGGAGCAAGAAGTGGTAAGCGTTCTTGCTTTGGCCTTCCGCCACTTTAGACCACCACCATAACCGTACAGTAATTTATTCTAGGGCAAAACTCTTTCAAAGGATATTCAACTTATGTTTCTATTTTTGAATCTCCATCATACTATAATTTACTTGTTTACAAATCTATTTCTGTTTCCGTGAGAAATGTTAGAGGTACAACAGCATCATCTCAGTGTCCTTAGCTACTGACAGAGGTTTGCACTTGAACTTAAAAACACCTGCTTATGGTTACATCTCATTTTGTCAGATATTTTGTACTATTTTTTCCTAGAGCTAAATACAATATACAATAGGTACTCAGTGCATATTTGATGGTGATACTAATGGGAAAGAAGAAAAGTCTGTATTTCTTGAGTTATGTTAGGAAAAAAGGCCCAGGTAGGTATGGTAGTATAGCTGGTAATCCCAGCCTGAGCCATGTCTCCAAATAAAAATAAAAAATGAGCAATGATATAGCTCTTTGAGGCCCTGTATTCAAGACAAGAAAAAAGCCTGGAGGTGGATGGAGGGAGAGGAGAGGGAAGGTTCATGTACAATTCATTTAAGAAAAGCTTCAGAGTCAAACATGATAGCATTTGTCTGTAATCCCATCACTCTGGGAAGCCCAGTGTGGCAACTCAGCAACTCAGTAAAACCCTGTCTCAAAATTTAAAAATAAAAAAAATGTTTAGGAAAATACAAAGAAGTGTGAGTTTTTTAAAATGCAGTTAATGAAAAAACTTTAGTACAGTAAAAGACACATAGTCATTAATCCCTCTTCCAAATACTCCCCCTGTATTTGAGCACACATCCCGTTGTCCTTGCCACTTTTTGAAACATTTCTCCAAGTACTTTTTGTGAGTGTCTAGCTGTGCTGTTGTGGCTGCTTAAATGTCCTAAATCCATTCAAAATGTCAAACTTTCAAAACTTGCATGGTCATTTTGACTTTGGGGAAGAGCCAGAAGTCACAGGTTTGTAGATCTAATTGATGAGTTGAAGACAAACCTTACTGTTTGTATGAGCCTACCTTTCCATTGGATGGCACTGGGCAACATTTTTTTTTTTTTATCATATCTCTTGAAGACCAAAGAGGGCCTCCAGAACTGCTTCAGAAAGTGACAAAAACAATGGGATATGTGTGTTTAAATTGAGAAATATTTTGAGGGGGATTAATGGCAATGTGTCTTACTGTAATAAATTTTTCAATGTAAACATCATATATTTTGATTATAGTTATTTCAAACTGAAAGACAACTTGAAATAAGAATTGGGTGGATTCAGCTGAGTAATTCTTCACATAATGTTATCTGAGGGATCAACTGAGGTGATTTGTCAAAGACAGCGCACTTGCATTACTTTTGGTTAGCACTGACTGTCAGGTGGGATCTGAGCTGGGGAGCTCAGTTACAACATCCTCATTATCTATGTGGCATGGACTTCTTACGGAACATCTAAAGAGGTTTACTGGGAAAAAGGAAGTGGAAATTGCCAGTCATCATAAGTCCTGGGTTCAGAAGTTCTAGAAAAGCTCTTCTATCACATTCTATTGGTGAGAGCAATGGTAAGTCTGGATTCAAAGAAAGAAAATATATGCATAGACGAAGTAGATGAGGAAGGCGTGGTGGCAAACATAATCCCATATGGGGAAGCTGAGGCAGGAGAATCAGAAGTTTATGGGCAGTCTGGGAAGTTTAAACCCCTGTCTCAAAAATTTGAAAGAGCCAGGGATGTAGCTCAGTGCAAAGGGCGTGTGTTCAGTCCCAGTACTGTGAAAGGGGGTCGGGCATGAATGTTGGGAGACCTCTTTGAAGATTAGCTATTTGACCTGTCTTTACACATACTTCTTCCCTGCCCTGATGTTACCTAGAAACGAGGAACTATAAGAAGCAGCTTCTGGAGGCTGTAATGTATTTGCAGAGTTCAGCTCATTCAAGAACCTATAGTGCCGTATCTTCAATAGAATTGTACTCAGCTACCTACTCGCTGTGACTAACGCAGCCACTTTAAAGAGTCAGTGTTCAGGTGCTACAGGATCCTACTAACAAGTCGGTGCAATAATCCGCTTGCACCCATGACTGTCTGAACCAGAAGATTGTTAGGGTTCTCAAAGGACAGTATCAAAATAATGTAAAAAGCCACAAAGTAGGAGAAAATATTTACAAAAGATAATCTAATAAAGGACTGTTATCTAAAATTTATAAAGAACTCTTACTAAGGAAACAAATGGCTCAATCAAAATATGGGCCAAAAGCCTCCACAGACACTTCATCAAAGAAGATACTCAGATACCAAATAAGCATAGAAGAATAAGCTCCACATCATATGTCACTGGAGAAATGTAAATTAAAATGACAGCGGGTTCCATGACACCTGTTAGAATGGCCAAAATCTAGAACATTGAAAATAGCAAGCACTCACAAGGATATGGGACAACAAGAACTTTCCTTCACTGCTGGTTAGAATACAAAATGTACAAACACTTTAGTAAACTGATGGTTTCTTACAAAACTCAGCATACTCTTACCATATGATCTAGTGATAACATTCCTTGATATTTACCCAAAGGAGTTGAAAACATGTTCACACAAAATCCTGCACATGTATGCTTATGGTAGCTTTATTCATAATTGCCAAAACTTGAAAGTGACCAAGATGCCCAGCAGGTGATGGATAAACTATTGTACATCCAATGGAATTTTATTTAGTGCTTAAGTGAATATATATATATATATATATATACACCTGCCCTGTGTGTGTGTCTATACATATGTATATACATATATGTATATATATTCATGTGCACATGTAAGTAATAATACACATAATGTATGACAAAAAGAATAGTGTTGTTTATTTCAAAAAAATGAACCTGACCTGCCCTTCTGCTCCTCAATTCTGCACTCTAACTACATTCAAATGTTTATAGTTCCACAAATGCATGGTATTCTGCAGTCATCAGTGTTTTTCTACATGTTCCTCTCTCTCTAGATTTTTTTTGGAGGGAGATACCAGGGATTGAACTCATGACCTCACACGTGCCAGGCAAGTGTTTGTGTCACTGAGCTATATCCCCAGCCCTCCCCTCTAGAACACCATTACTCACCCTTACATTTTCAATTCAAGAATTGCCTTTCAAAATGTTACAGTTTACTCTCTTGCCCGTCTGGACCATGCTTAGGCTGTATGACATGGCATGTGTCATGATATCCTGGAGTTGTTGGTATTTTATCCATTTTTGAATTTAACCAAGAGGTTTTTGGGTCAGGGACTATATCTTGATGATCTTTGAGACTCCTGCTTTTTAACAGTATCCAACAGTACCCAGGAGATTATGTGTGTGTGTGTGTGTGTGTGTGTGTGCGCGCGCGCTTGTGTTGGATTTCATATAAATTAGTAGAAAGAGTGATGATATTTTTTCATTAGTAATCTTTAGGAAACATTTTTAGGAATTACAGTAAATGTTTCTGATTGCCACCCAAAAGTCCTGTTTCCTTTCTATTTTTGTTATGAAAACTCAGGTTTTGTGGTAGGCACTGTACCCCACGCCATATTATATTGATTTAAGTCAGTAACAACATCTCCATTCCTCTTAGTTTAACATGATGAACTATTATCTCCAGTTTTGAGCTGAGGATACTAGTTAAGTTTATGTTATGTAACACCCCAAGTAATAAAGCCAGAAAGTACTGTGGTATATCTTGGATTTAAACATGTCTCTGATTCCATTTTACATTCCCCTACCATACTTGCCTTGAGGGAGTAATGGCTGATAGTAGAGATGAAAGTTTCTGTTTCTTACACCCATTTTTTTTTTTTTCACAAGAAGTCGATTTTTTTTTTTTTTTCTCTTTCTGAGACAGGGTCTTGCATGCAGTTCAGGCTGGCCTTGAGCTCACTTTGTAGCCCAGGCTGGTCTTCAGTTTGCAATGATTCTCTTACCTCAGCCTCCCAAGTCATGGGATTACAGGTGTGTGCCACCACATCTGGCTTTACATTCATTTTTTTAGGTTCACACATGAAACAGCCCAACATGGGAATTGTTATATTCTTAAGTATAATCCCAAGAGATTGGAGTCTGAGGTAGCTTCAGGAATGTATACAATTATTAAAATTGGGCCCATATCATTTACCATGCACTAAACTAAATTTGAAATGGATCAAAGATGTAAATATTAAAACAAAAACATTAAATCTTCTGAAAGACAGAATAGGTAAGACTCTTGAAGACACTGGTGCAGGCGAAGACTTTAAGAATAAAACCCTGATCACACAGGAACTATCACAAAGAATTAACAACTGGGATCTTACTAAAAAGCTTTTGCATAGCAAGAGAAACCAATAGAGTAAAGAGATAGCCCATGATGTGGGGAAAAATGTCTGCCAGCTGTTCCTCAGACAAAGGATTACTATCAAGAACATGTGAAGAACTAAAAAAAAAATAGACTTCCCAAATGTAAAGACCCAATCCAAAAATGGGCATCTGAGATGAATACACACTTCTCAGATGAAGAAATTACAAACAGCAAATAAATATATTAAAAAATGTTCAATATCACTGGTCATCTGAAAGATGCAAATTAAAACAACACTGAGAGTCTATCTCACCCCAGAAAGAATACCTACTACCAAGAAATCAAGCAATAACAAATGCTGGAGAGGCTGTCGGGAATAAAGGAACACTTCTGCACTCTTGGTGGGAGTGTAGACTGATATAATCCTGTGAAAATCAGTGTGGAGATTCCTCAAAAAACTAGGATTAGATGTCCCATTTGACCCAGCTGTTCCCCTGCTGAGTATCTATCTTCCCAGAAGAATTACAAATATTATACCACAGTGATATATGTACAGCCATGTTTGTAGCAGCATAATTTACAGTATCTAGATTCTGGGTTTTTTTGTTGTTTGTTTTTTTGGTACTGGGGATCGAACTCACAACTGCGTGCTTGCAAGGCAGGCACTTATGCTGCTGAGCTAAATCCCCAGCCTTATCTAGATTTTGGAAACACCTCAAATGTCCATCAACTGAAGAATGGATAAAAAAGATGTGGTCTTTTTATACAATGGAGTACTACTCAGCTATAAAGAAGGATAAACTGTATGCAGACTCACATGTGTAAACATCATATTGTCTCCCTAGTGTGAGAAGATGAAAGAGTAAATGAGATCCAAAATGTACAATAGATACTGTGAAATGGGAAGAAACTATTCAAAACGAAAGAGAATCTGGAATGAGGGACAATGAGGGAATGAGGGAAAAGAGAAAAGGAAAGTAAAAGCAAAAAAATTTATATATATATATATATATATATAATAGGACGATAATTATATTACTAATTTCTCTTAGTTCATTGAAAGGAAAGGTTTGTGCTAATATTATTTGGACAATTAAATGCCTATTTCTTGTTCTCTGAGTAACTAAAGATAACAATAAACAATATACTCTCCAATTGTTTTGAAGTTTTGGGTTTTTTTCCTCTTTAAAATTAGAAAAAGGAATACATATAATTTGAACAAACAATATAAACATTCAAAAGTCAGAATAAAATCAAGGGTAGGAAGAAATTTAGAGTGAAGATATATCAAGTTCTGTATAATAAGAAATTGAGAGACATTATTAGGGCCAAAGTACAAGTAAAAAGAATAATTACATTTCATGGTTTTCCTTCAGTAGAAAAATGTTAGGTCTCCAAGAAAAAGAAAACTTTTTTTTTCTAGCATTCATTCTCTTAGAAATTTTTATGTAGATTTCAAGTTAGAGATCATTTTCTCTAACAAATTTTTCCTGATCCTTTCACTCCAAGCTAGACACCATGCCTATGTGTATGTTTACCACTTATCACTAGCAAGATCCCTACAAAACTGTAAGCTCTTTGAGGGCAAGAATTGTGATTAGCTTACCCTTGTAGCTTTATTACTATTCCAGTGCCTGGAATATTGTAGAATTCAAAATTTGTTGAATAAATGGATTTGTGAAGCTTCCTGGCACTGAGTATCCATACTAACAATACACCGAATTATAAGGCAAGCTTCAAGGGGTGAAAGTCTTCCTTACAAAATAGTTTAGGGTTTGCATCAAGACATGACATTTTGTGTCTTTAGGATTTAATGAAGTCTGTAAAACTATTTTAATTCTATGCAACATTCAAAATAAACTTAGTAGATGCCTTCTGAAGCAATGGGAAAGTTCCCAGTAATCCATGTGGGCTTTGGCAATCTACTATCTCATTGAAACCTCTAGCACAATAATGGCGAGGCTTTTAGAGCTTTCAGTGATACAACCCACTGTGGCATGTGTGCCATAAGTTTGCTACCACTGCAGTCTAGCAACCTGAACTTTAAGAAATAATAACAAAATTGAAGTTTTGCACACCTGTAATTCCAGCTACCCAGTAGGCTGAGACAGGAGAACTGCAAGTTCAAAGCAGCCTGGAGTACTGAGTCTATCTCAAAAGGCCTGGGAATATAGCTCAGTAGTAGAATGCTTGTGTAGCATGCATGAGGCCCTAGGTTCAACTCTATCACAAAAACAAGCCAAAAACCAACAAACAAATGAAAACCAAATGTAACTTTTGACTCCTTTATAAAGTATTTTAACAAACAAACCATAAAGAGGTAAGTGTAATACAATTGGAAAAAAATCTGATTAACGATTAGGTAAAAAATCTGATGCCACTAAAAAATTACCAAATAGTAAAATTTATCAGTTTGGGTTCTCTCAGACCCTAACACAAAAATTCAAATGTAAATAGTGTATTTGAGACCTCCAAAAAACACTGGAAGGAAGAAGGAAGTGAGATAGGAAAGAAATGGAAGCCAATTGTTATGGTTTGTGTCTGGATTCCTCCCACCCCCCACCAAAGCCTCATGCAGTGACAGGGGCAGAGTTTGTGAATGATTCATGGTCCAATGCTGGGACTGATTATGGGTGTGAGTGCTACACTCAAGTGGGTGTGACCTACATACAATATAAGGGACAGAAAGACTCTTCTCTCTTCACTTTCACTTTTTGCTCTTGTTGCTTTTGTTGTCTTCTGCTGCCATGAGCCCCTCTGCCTTGTACCCAGCAGGCTATGGACTGAAACCTCCACAAACTGTGAGCTATATAAACCTTTCCTTTTGTCATTTTGGGCATCAGGTATTTTGTCCCAGTAATGAGAGAAAAGTAACTAACACAACAATAAAAGCTGAACTATTAAGAAAAATTACCACTGGGGGTAAGAGAACTTAGTCTCACTAGGTACTTTGGCAAATAGTGTAGAACATACCTCAGAGTTACTCCCAAGCTTCCTGGACAAGGGAATTGGAATATAGTTACACTGACTCACAATAGGCTTGTTTGAGGAGGGAAGAGAAGACATTCCCTGTACTCTCAGGTCTACTCTGGCAAGTAGAGAACATAGATAAAAATAGTAATGATCAAGTTCAAAATCTCTGCAGAGACCCAAAGCAAACTCTTAGCCTTTAGCCCCTGTAAAAATAAGAAAATTAAATACTTCAAGATAAAATGACAGAGAGTAACCATTCCCATTCCAAAAGGCAGGAGCAATGGGATGGAAAGGAATTGCATCAAAGCAAGATATAAAATCCACTGGGAAAACATTAAATCTTCTAACTCTGTGTCCAGCACCCAGGGCAGTTTGTGATGACGTATGAGCTCCAAGGAGCTTAAGACTTCTACCCCTATGACTTTGCCCATTGGAGCCCACATGACTTTTCATTCAGCTATCTCTTCTCAGTGCTTGTAGCTTTACTCAACAGATGTTCCATGTTCCAGGTATCTCCACCTTCCTGGGGCCTCCCCTGTACTTTTTGCATCATTCTCCCAGCTTCATATACTTCTCTCTCTAGGCACACTGCCTGGCCTCCAGGCATTCTTCTGAAATCTGGGTAGAAGACTATGACCCTACAACTCTTGCTTTTCAAGCAGGCTGCCCTGGGGCACTCTTGTCAAAGCAAAGTTTCTCAAAGGAGTTTACTTTTTCTGCTCTTAAACCTGTAAATTGTGGAGGCTGACCACACCGGGATGCCTTCAAGTCACAATTCCTTTTATCCTAATGCAAACTATGTGACTTGTTTTTAACATAACCATACTTCCAATGATTCCAGTTTTCTGGGTGCTTCCGTTTTGGTGAAACTGGAAACTTTTGACTCTGCTGTTTGTTTCTGATTCTCACTGTACACCTAGTTAAAAGCATCCAGCAGTATTCAAGCCATAGCCTGCATACAGGACTGCCTTGAAATTTCTTTCCCCGGGCTGGAGATTTAGCTCAGTGGCTTAAGTGCCTGCCCTGCAGGCGTGAGGTTGTGAGTTTAATTCCTGGTACCACAAAAAAAAAAAAAAAAAAAAGAAATTTCTTTCCCCAGGTTAATTAGTCCACCATTTTTAAATTCAGCCTCATGCAAAATCTTAGGACATGGGCAAAAAATAGACAAACTTTTTTGCCAGAGTGTAACAAACATGGCTTCTAGCCCAACCATTGATAAGGGTCCTTCCAATCACTGATACAGTCCTTATTTCCATCTGAAATATCCTGAATTTGAATTTTACTTTCTGCATTTCCATCAGCACTCTGGCTTTCTGAGCTCCAGCAAAAATTTTTCATCAATCTCTGTTTACAATTCTAGGGTTTCTCTATTCAGCATTCTCAAACCTTTCCAAACTCCTGTGAACTAGTTTCAAATGTTTCTAAACAACATAGTCAATTATAGGCATAGCAAGGACTCTACTTCTCCAGTACAAATTTTCTGTATTAGTCACTTTCCCATTTTTGGCACAAAATACGCAACACTTGGAACTTGTAGAAAGAAACGATTATACTGACTCACAGATAAGTCCACAGTTGGCTGTCTCCAAAGCAGAAACAGGATGGTGGAAGAGACTAGCAGAAGAAAGCTATTCAACGCACAGGAGCCAGGAAGCAAAGTGAAGGAAGGAACTGACAAGGATATACCCTTCCTAGTCAGCATCTCCTAACCAAGCCCCATTTCCTAACAGCACGATAGATGAATCCATTGGTGAGTATAGTACTCCTATGACCCACTTACTTTCCAAACATGGAAACTTTTGGAGAACTTTTAGATCTAAACCATTATAATATTTGAGAAACATGTTAGAGAGAAGCATATAAGACATAAAAGAGAAAAAACAGGAAGGAAGCCATGCACCTCCTATGAGCCAATGGTGGCCATGCCAGCCAGGGGAGAATGAGGAAGAAAGCCCCTGTTAGCCAGCTGGAATATGGGCAGCGAGAGACGAAGGACCCCCCCACCCCACCCCGTGCGCTGTAAGCAACCAGCTGATTTGGAAGAACACAGGTTGAGATGACACCAACTGAAGTAAAGAAACAACCAAAAAAAAAAAAAGGCATAAAAGAAGCTGGGCATGGTGGTGCATGTCTGTAATCCGAGCATTCAGGAGGCTGAGACAGGAGGATTGCCAGCTTGGACTACTTAGTGAGTTGGAAGTCAGTCTGAACTGCATAGGGAGACCCTGTCTCAAAAAAAAAATAAATAAAAATAGAAAGACATAAAAGAAGAATTTAAATCATAGTTCTAGAAATGAAATATAAAATGTCTGAGATTTAAAAATAGACCTGATGGTAGTAGTCACCTTCCCATCTTCTATTGCTTAAGTTTTCAAATTCTATGGTTTTTTAAAGCTTCCCAATTGTCTTTTATTTAATTAAAAATCACTTTAATTAAATCAGTGAGACATTTTCAAGACATCTTAATAACCACCAAGGCCTAAGCTCTGGGGCTTGTTTTTCCTCTCCCAGTCCTTAATGACATGTAGAGGGAAAGACATCATTCACAGAGACCAAGTCAGATGGCTGCAGGTCATCTTTTCCCAGTCATTAGACAATTCTTGTCTGGAGCAGGAAAGGGCCAGTTCCTCAGAAAAACCTAACAAAGAATTTGGCATTACATTGTAAGATCTCTCTTAATTCAAATTTATAAACAGTATTGGTCCAAACTTCTTTGCTTCTAATTTTTTTCAATTGACTTCTTATGCCATTTTAATCTCACTCACTGTGCAGAAATTAATCAACCCAGTGCAAAGGAAAATTCCTCAAACTCGAACAGCCTTACCTTGCTTGGAAATAGGAAACAGATTCTCCTGCTTCTCACCCAAGATATGAATACATGTCCTGCCAAGTTCAAAATGTTACTTCTCGCCTTGTGCATTCAGATAGCTTTGGATGGGCTTATTTAAATCCTCTAGAAAGGGTAGCTGGAGCTACTATGTAGACAGTCTTCTTTGAAAATTGCTTAAAATCAACTTTTGAGAATTGTCCATGATTGTGCACAAAGATGCCAAGTTCCCAACAACTTCTGCTGTTCCAATTCACGAGCTATGCTCACAAGAAGCATTGGAGTTAGCAGGGGTAAGAGCAGGAGCAACAGCCCTGCAAGGTAGAAGCTATATAACTCGAGGCTTGTCAACGATGTGGGCTGTTCCTGTCTCCCTTTTCCACAGTGCTGACAATCTAAGCTTGGTGACTCTTGCCATACTTGGAAGACTTGATTTCAGAACAAAATCAGATGGCCTGTTCTCTTGGCAGACAAATCAGTAATCCTCCAGAGATTTTGGCTAAGGTTCCTTGAAGGAGTCCAAACCACCTACTGGCCTTGCTGATAGCAGCCATTTTGGCAATGATTGGCAGATTACGAATAACCAATGACACTTCATTTCTTTGTTGTTTTTCGAGGTTTTGAGAATGTTCTAAAATGCCGAAGCCCTTGATACCTATCACCACATGGACATTGAATGTGCGCAGCAACCCAGAAGCAGTTCTGTTTAGGGTAGCCATGCTGAACATAGCCTCCTGATGGGCCAGCTCCACTTCTCTGGAGACAACCATGTCTATCTTAGCCCATCTCTCAGGATTATCCAACCACTGGTGGGCGCTGACCACAACCTGAATCCCTAAGGGTTTGGTTAAGGCAAGTACATCCCCTACAACCGCACTGTCAGGCACTATGAATTCAGTTGGCTGACATACCACAGCGGCAACTCCACGGATGATAATCCAAGGGTTCACCAGAGTTTGTCCTCCGGGGACTGCAGTTCCGCCCTCCTCAGCAGCATTCGGGAAGCCTTTGCTCGTGAGAGGCGTTACCTCTTCTCGCTCCTCATTCATATTCCGGCTGACACTGAGTAACACTAACATGTTGTCACATTCAGTGATGCCCATGGCGTAGAGGTCACTCAGCACGTTGGCACGAGCTATGTGCCCCATCATGTAGGGATCTTCCACCAAGGACAGAAGAAGTCAGTGGTCTGCACCAGCTAAAGCACCCCGGGTCTCAGGGGGATGACGCAGGAGTGCATCCCAATGCTTAGGGTTGGGGAGCTGGTCCAGGGCCCGCCCCGGGGGGCAGGTCAGCTTCCTGGGCCGCCTCTTCTTGGCCTCCGATCAGGCTGGACCCCAGGCAGGCCGTCAGTCCCACCAGGAGTTTGAGCAGCGTCTCCTGGGAGACTTTGCAGCATCAGCCTTTTATGCCGGAAAAGCCCGTCAGCTGCAAGCTCGGGCTGAGACCCAACACCTGGGGCTCGAAAGGCCCGCAGCTCACGAAGCTCCGGCCCAGAGTCAAGCCCAGCAGGCCTGAGGAGCCTTCCTTCCGCCACCATTGCCGCCATTGCCTCTCTGCTGGTGCCCGCCCCGGCTTCCACCCTCGTGCCGGCCGGCAGGAAGAGGAGAAGAGGGCAGTGGGGCCTTTGATTTCCTACTCAAGTTAATTTGCAATAACAGCCAGATATTACCCAAAGAGATTCTCCACGACACACTGAGGACCACGAACACCTGCCTCAAACCACCTTCTCTCAAATTCTGTTTTTTCATGCTCCCATAACTTGCAAGTTCTATTCTTATTAGTATACCCATTAAGCTTTATGAATCCATAGATAGTTAAAAATAGATTGGATGGTAGCAGATTAGACTCTATGGAAGAAAGTATTAGTAAACAGAAAACATTACAATAACCCACAGCGCTGTGGAATAGACAGACTCACAGCTGGCCTTAGAATGAATGCACATGCATGCTGGGTCCTGACTGACTCCACACTCAAAATGTCATGCCCTAGTCACAGCCACTACCAATTCTGAGCTGGCTCTGAGTTTTGTTTCCCTTTTGCATGAGACTACAGAGATGCCAGCCAACTGACCAACCTAATCTTTGAGGAGGCCAAACCCCTGCATAGAAGATCCTGGTTAGATACCACTTACTTTCCCTGGGGACATTGGAGATACTTTATTGTTGAAAACAGTCCTAAAAAGCACAGAGCCATACAGGTGACTAACAAGCAGTCAACGTGATTGAGGAAGGGCCCAACTCCCTGGAAAAGAGGTAAGCCCAGAAGACTCAGCTTCTTTAGGGAGACATAGCACTAGCATCAAGAAAAGCCCACAGCTGGTGTAAACTAGAAAAAAAAAAATACAGTATGAAGTTTTACCCAGGTGACTTCTTCACAGTGGGACAGAGTTGGATAAAAAAAATCCAGTGCAGTGTCACCATATTACCGGAGAGAGTTTAATCAGGTGCCATTTTGAGAAGGGTTTGATTGTGTAGGCTTGAGTTATAGAATACCTATAATATCGCTTCATTCTAAGTCTTAAGTGTTACCTTACCACAGTAACTTGGTGAGAAACAGCCACATGAGATGGAATGAGAGAGGGTGAGGGCTAGATGCAGATCCCCTGAGAAGTTCAGTATCAGACAAGAAAAGACAAAGGTCCAACATTCTGGGATTAAAAAGACAGGTTGTCTGAGTCCAGCTTTCAGAGGTGGCTGGATCTGAAGCTGATGGCATTGAGTTCAGTGGGCTGCTTGAGTCTGCCCCACTGCCTACATCCAGAGGAGACCAGTGGTTTGATTCTCCTTTGTGTATCAACATGAGTGGAGATACATCTCAGTTGGACAGTTGCCACAGACAGGGGTTTATGGATGGGGAGGAGCTCTTGAACACAGAGCTCATCACACAGACTCACAGACTATAAAGAGGGAGAGACAGAAACATAACTTGCTGAATTTCAAAGACTGCAGGTCCTGGAATAAAATGACTCATTTGGAAACATAGGAATTTTTTACTTTTGATTCAAATTTTTTCCTTCTTATTGGGTATTTTTGTTGTTATTTTAGGGTTTTTTGGGGGGTGACGTTTAGAGTTTTATCTCTCCCTCCTCCTTCATTTTATTATTATTATCTGTTTGTTTGATTAGGTCCCTTTTTTCTCTCTCTTTTCCTGTGCTCTCTCTCTTAATTTGTTTTCTTATTTTTTCTTTTATCTCTATTCTCTTTTTTATTATTTATACTTTTCCTTGTTAGTTTTTCAGTTACTTTTATCTAATGCTGCTAATTTCCTTGTACTCTTTAATGAGATCTTATATTTGAATTTTCTCAACTTTTCCCATCTTTTTTTTTTTTTTTTTTGTACTGGGGATCAAACTCATGACCTCACACTTGCCAGGCAGGCGCTTAAGCCACTGAGCTAAATCCCCGGCCCTATTGCTTAATTTTTCAAATTCTACTTGTTTTCATGCTCCCATAACTTGCAAGCTGTCTCCTTGTTAGTATAACCATGAAGCTTTATGAATCTATAGATAATTAACTACAGTTAATTATAGTATACATGCTATGGTTGAATACCATAGTAGAACAGTAGTATCTATGGTTGAACACTGTTCTACTGTTAATGATGGTAAAGTTGTTCTGTTGAGTAGATGTTTATAATATATATGAATATCTGGTTTTTCTTAGAGTTGATAGTATAACTACAGATACTCATTGTTTAATGACTGAATTCCATTCCTGTGGCTAGGTTGTTAAATAAATTGGTCACTAAAAGAGAAATTATGTACATTATAGCATTCAAAACAAAGAAATGGTCAGAAGAAACTCTACCTTGAAGACTGCTTTTATTTGAACAACTTTACCCACAGAACTGTAATCTATAGCAGAACATGAAACTAAAGCACCATAGTGTATTATACAATCAGCAAAAATTACAGTACTGTGTAGGTAAGGCACACTATACAAAAAAAGACATTAAGGCTCTATAAAAAAGATGTACAGAACTCTATACAAAAATGGGTTGTAAGTCCAAGCAGTGGGTTGTATATCTGACCAGTTGGTAAGCAGGTAGGTTGTTAAATGAGGATTATATATCACTTTTATACAGTTAAGGGTGGTACATTATTGGATCTTATGTTTTGTCAATATCCAATTTGTATTTGATGCCATTATTGTTGCTAATTTTACTACTTTAGCCAATGTGACATGGTTGTTACTAGCAACTGGTTTTCTCTGTATGCCAATATATGTATACCTTGGTCCATAATGCTTGGTCCATAAGGTATACATATATTGTATATATGCTTCTGTTCATGAACATAAATGCTTCTGTTCATGAACAATTCAGTTCATGAACAAAAAGCATTCAGCAAAATTTAGCTTCTGTTTATAAACTCCACATCAGGTGATGCACGTGACTATGACCATCTTACCCAGAATCATGGAACAAATTAAGTCCATGAATCAAAGTACCACTGTATCTGAATTGTCTGGGAATGAAATAACACAACATCCCATTCTTGAAGAACTGGGTACTGGGCTAAATTAACTACTACAACCTCCCTTCCCAAATAAACAGATGGTTGGATCCTGGAACAGAGGCAAGGGCCAATAGTTAGCTATGCCTAGAAGATATCTCTGAAAAGCAGACATTAATCAAAGAGGTCTTCATACTAGTAACAAAGTAACCCAATATAATCAATCCAAGAGTCTCAGCACAGAAAATAAGCAAGAAACACAAATAGAAACATGAGAAAACAAGGCAACTAAGTGCCTCTAAAAGTTCTCAACTTTCCCAAAGCTTATTTAAGGAATGTCAATTGGAAAGAAATTAAAATCCACACAGACAAAACATCTAAAAGGAAAACAGTGGCGGTAACAAAAACAGATCAGTAAGGTATTTGGTGAATTCAGAGCAGATATAACTAAAGAGATAATGATCATAATGAAACAAATGATCAGAGGCTCTAAAGAAGGCACTAACAAAAAACTAGAGGAGCTAAACAAAGCATGAATACCTAGCACAGAAAAGAATTGGAGTTTGTAAAAAACTCCAGGGTATTATCCAGATGTGGCAGCATACTCCTGTGATCCCAGCACTCAGAAGAGTGTGGCAGGAGCTTTGCTGTGAGTTTGAGGCCAGCTTGGGGCACATAGTGACTTCAAGTGAGCTACAGAGTGAGAGCCTATTTTGTAAAAATCCAGATTAAAAATTCTATTTAAAGTATGGATACCAGAAGTGATGAATGTGAGGACAAAGTGTCAGATGTAGAAGACAGGGCTGTGATATTCATAATATCAGTTTAAGAGGAAAAAAAAAAGCAGGGGAAAAAGCAGTTTGGAGCAGGAGCTGTCTTAAGACTAAACAGTATTTCCTGGGGAAAGAGACAGGACAGTGACCAGACATAGCATGCTTCACTTATTCTAAACCTTTTCGTTTGACCATTCAATTTTCACACAGTCCGTGTGCTTTTGCCCCATAGTTTAGCTATTCACTCCTCAGAACTTGCATGCTTTTTGCCCCACAGTTTAATTATTTACTTCTCACAGAGTCTGCATGCTTTTTTGCCCACAGTTTAGTTATTTGTGTGCTTTAGCCCCATATTTTAACCATTCACTCCTCATTGAGCCTATGTGCTTTTGTCTCACAGTTTAATCATTTAGTTTAATAATTTACCCCTGGCCAAGTCACCTACAGTTACAGAAAAGCACCAAATCACTTACAAAGAAAAATGCATCAGAATTACAGCAGATTTCTCAATGCAAACATTAAAGAAACCTTAAAGAAATCATAAGGAGTTCTTGGAATAAAATGATTTAAACCCTAAAAGAAAACAACTTCCAATCCAGACTGATATATCCTGCAAAATTATCTTTCAAAATTGGTGGAGAAATATTCCATAATAAAGAGAACCAAAAGAAATTCATGACCACCAAACCAGCACTCCAAAAAATTCTCAAAGGTTATTCTAGAAAGAGATAATGAAGCTAATAATCGTAAGGTCCAAAAGAATGAATGTACCAAGAAGGACAATTAAATGAAAAGGAAGGACCTCAGCAGCGCAATGCCTGCCTGGCAAGTGTGAGGTCGTGAGTTTGATCCCTAGTACCAGTAATAAATAA
Organism: Dolichotis patagonum; assembly: GCA_004027295.1. NCBI lineage: Eukaryota > Metazoa > Chordata > Mammalia > Rodentia > Caviidae > Dolichotis > Dolichotis patagonum. The sequence goes on along the minus strand of PVJX010025863.1, from coordinate 7,930 downwards.
ATAAATAAATAAATGGTAAAGAAAAGGAATAAGCAATAGGAAAAGAGTACAATCACAGTAATAAGTCAGTACCTATCAGTGAGAATCATCAATATGAATGGTCTCAATTTGCTAGATTAGCAGAATGGATGAAAAATTAAGTCCCACGACATGCTGTATTAAAAAATATATTTAATATGAAAAGTAGTTTAGAGACTAAAAAGCAAAGGTAGAAAACCAATATTCCATGCAATAGGAACATGTAAAAAATAAGAGTAGCTATCCTATTTTCAGAAAAACTGAATTTTAAACCAAAAATGATGAGAGGAGGAAAAGAATGTCACTACATATTGGATATGGGAACCATTCAATAAAAAGAGACAACAATCATAAACATATGTGCAAGGGTGCTGAGCCAACCAGTAACAAGCCTGCCACCCTGGTAAGTGACTGTGGTCTGGCAAGCTGCGGCCACCCCAGGGTGGGGAAACAAGAAGTAACAGCGTTTCCTGAGATCCGTGCCATGTTGGAACTTAGGGTGCTGGGCCAACCAGTAACCAGCCTGCTGCCTACCGGGGCGCGGGGCTTAGAATCAAACATACCATATCTCCCCCCCCCGCCCCCCACTAACAATCGGGATCCAGGGATCTGGGTATCTCTTGGGAGGTGACCATATGTGGTACAGCAAGTGGGGGGAGTTTCCTTCTACTATCTCTGAAGGCAGATATTTTTATCACCATTTTGCTTTGTCCTGATTAACGGTGTTGCTCTATTCAATATTCTGTTTTGATGTGTTCTATAATGTTGTGTATTTCTTTTGATTTTGCTGTACCTAATAGAAGAACAACTATTTTGAAGATAACGAGATATACAATGTTGCCTGTTACTGTTGTCCTGGTGACCTGCTGTGATGTTCTGTGCCAATTTCACTATACTGTCTCCATTGGCTTTATTCCATCCTTTTTTTTTCTGTTTGCAGCCTCACTGTGTGTTCACTTTGTATGCCTTAATTTTGTAGCATGAACAGCTATTTCTGGGAGGACAGTATGTGGTTTGTCAACTAATGATTTATGGTTTTTTTTGAGGTTTTGTATTGTTTCTACCCTTTTTTTCTGTATTGCTTTTTTTTCTCTTTAAGTAAAATTTTAAAAAAAAGAAGTTTTTATGGCTCGGTGCCCTAAGTTCCAACATGGCGCAGATCTCAGGAAACGCTCTTGCTTCTTGTTTCCCCGCCCTGGGGTGGCCGCAGCTTGCCAGATCACAGTCACTTCCTAGGACAGCTGGCTGCTTACTGGTTGGCTTGGCGCCCTAAGTTCCAACATGGTGCGGATCTCAGGAAACGCTCTTGCTTTTTGTTTCCCCGCCCTGGGGTGGCCGCGGCTCCCCAGACCACAGTCACTTCCCAGGGTGGAAGGCTGCTTACTGGTTGGCTCGGCGCCCTAAGTTCCAGCATGGTGCGGATCTCAGGAGTGCACCCAACTTCTAATGGAACTCTAATGGACATAAAAAAATCAAGTAAATATCAATACAGTTTATAATGGGGGACCTCATACTCTTTAATGAAATTTCAAGGGAAGGATTACTCCCAGTGTCATCTCTGGAAGCTATCATTATCCTGATCCCAAAACCAAAAAAGAGAACTAAGGGCCAATCTCTCTAATGCACAAAAATGCAAAAATTCTTGATGCCGGTAAACACAATACAAAAAATAATAAAAAAGATCAATGCACCATGACCAATTAGCCTTCATTCCAGGGATGCAAGGATAGTTTAACATATACACATCAATAAATGTAAACCAACAAATAGACGCAAGAATAAAAACTACACTATCATTTCAAAAGGCACAGAAAAAGCCTTTGACAAAATCCAACAACCTTTTATGATTGAAACCCTGATGAAAATAAGCATAGAAGGACCTAATTTTAATCTGATAAAAGCCATTTATTACTAACATACTGCCAACATCATATTAAATGGGGAAACACTGGGCGTTTTCCCTCTAATGTCAGGACCAAGACAAAGATATCACTACTGTTCAACATAGTTCTCAAAACATTAGTCCAGAGCAATCAGGCAAAAGAAAGCAAAAAAAAAGAGATATGAAATGAAAGGAAGAAGTCAAACTATCATTATTTTCAGATGGCATGATCTACTTATAAGACCAAAAATTCTACTAAAAGACTCCTAGAATTAATAACCAAATTCAACAATGTAGCAGGATAAAAAATCAACTCATAAAAATCAACAGTGTTCCAATACACTAATAATGAACTCACTGAGAAAAAAATTAGGAAAGCAAATACCATTTACAACAATATCGGGGCTGGGAATTTAGCTCAGTGGCATGAGCACTTGCCTTGCAAGTGCATGGTTGTGAGTTTGATCCCCAGTACCGATAAAAAAAAATACAACAATATCAAGAAAAATTAAATACTTAGGAACTAACCTAACTAAGGAAAGGAAAGGAAAGGAAAGGAAGGGAAGGGAAGGGAAGGGAAGGGAAGGGAAGGGAAGGGAAGGAAAGGAAAGGAAAGGAAAGGAAAGGAAAGACTTCTACAATGACAGTTATATCACTCTGAAAAGGAAGATTTAAAAAGACATCAGAAAATGGAAAGATATCCCATGTTCCTGGATAGGCAAACCCAATATAGTCAAAATGGCTATATTTCCAAAATGAATATTTAGATTTAATACAACACCAATCAAAATACCAACAGCATCTCTTGTATATCTAGCAATAAAATCCAAAAATTCATATGGAACCAGAAAAGACTCAGAATAGTAACAGCAATCCTGGATAAAAATAGCAAAGCAGGACTCATCACAATCACTGATTTGAAGTTATATTACAAAGCTGTAGTGATAATGATAGCATATTACTGGCACAACAACAGACATATAAATCAATGGAACACCATCAGAATGTTCTAATCAAAAAGAAAAATAAAAACAAATGTTATCCAGTCTGGCAAATTGTATTAGTTATGAATTTCCAAAAAAAAAAAGAAAGAAAAAGAAATCATGTGTTCTCACAAAATCATTTACACAACTATTTATAGCAGATTTCTTTGTAGTATTTATAAATAGGTTAGTTATTTTCCTTGTCATTGCAACCCAATACCTGATGTCCACAACTTAAAGGAAGAGAGGTTTATTTGGCTTATAGCTTGTAGAGGATTAAGTCCATAGCAGCTGGTTTCAGTGTTGACTGTATAACAGAAGAACGTGGCAGAGTAGAGCTGTTCATGGCATGGTGCTTGAGAAGCAGAGAAGGTCAAAGGAGGAGCCAGGAAGGTAGACAGACCTTCCAGGTCATGCTCACAGTGATTTTTTTTCTTTTTTTTTTAATTTTATTTTATTTTAAAAGGGAATAAAATTAAACACAATGAAACAGAACAGAATGGGGCATAAGAAAGCATAAATTTCAAAGCTAGACAACCAGAGATCTTCACTATCTGTCATATTGTCTCTTGATTTCTTCCAAATGGTTGTGCTTATCTTTGCATATGGAGAGCTCATACTAAATAACATAGCCAATCTTTTCACAAGATGTGTAGTTCACTGGCTCCCACTTGCTAGGCAGGGAGGAGGGGGAAGGGGGGGACACGGGATGGGGGACAGGACACATGAGATGTCTGAGTCTCAGCCCACATGCAGGCAGAATCACAATCATCCCCCAGAGATGGGAAGAGTTCCTTGTTCTGGCACCCCGAGTCAACCGCACTGCAGGTTCCAATGCGCCAGGGTCTCTCTCCTTTGGGCTGCCGAAAGTCGGCCACACTCACAGCTGCCCCCCAGAGAGGGGAGGAGCTCCGTGTTCTCCTGGCACCCTGAGTCAACAGCATGGTGCAGGTCCCAAGGTACCAGGGTCCCTCCCCTGCAGCCCCCCTAAAGTCCACCATACTCACCAGCTATTTCTTTGTGATGAATTGACCATTCCATGTCCAAAGTTCTGAAATGGCCAGCAGACCACAGAAAGAATTCTCTTTAGGCTCCTATTTGAAACCAGCAGCTACAGCAGTCTGCTGGCCTTGTTTCAGGGTCATGCTCACAGTGATTTGTCTCTTCTAACCAGGCATTATCTCCTAATAGCAAGTCAGTATAATGCCCCTTCTGGAAAGAGAACCAAGAAGTCAGCCTGCTTTCTCTTGAGCCAGCCAGCGCACAGGCTGAGCAAGAAGAAGCCTTCCTGCCAGTAGGCAACCAGCTAGAGGAACTCAGGCTGGGATGATAGCAACTGAGGCAAAAACAACTTAATACTCTTAATACTTGTATTGATTGATTTTACAGATGTAGGGCCAGTAGTCTGAGTATCTGTTTAGAGGCTAACAGTATGCAACATAGCAAGTATGGTGGATTTCCTTCTGTCTTGTTTTTGAAATCCAATATTGATCTCACTGTTTTGTTTTATTCCCTTCAAAAAAATATAATGCCCAATAATACAATCATTTTCCACTTATGATCATATGAAGCTTCAGGGGGGACTTCTAGATATAAATTATAACAAATAGTTTATTTCTAAAATAAAAAATAAGCTAAATGTCCATAAGCAAGTGAATGAATTAAATTATGGCATATCTACACACAATATACTACTTCTCAACAAAGAAAAGAATTGAGTATTTACATAGCTACAACATACATGGATTCAAAATAATCACACTGGGTAAAAGGATCCAGATGATAAAAAATACAAACAGTATGATTACAATTATACAAAAATTCTAGAAAATTCTAACTTACTTACAAAGTTAGAAGCAAATTAGCAGCTACCTAGGGACAGACTGGGATTGGGGGTAGGGAGGTATGTTTAGAACCACAAATGATCATGAGAAAAAATGGTACATATATTCATTATTTTTATTGTTGTGGTTTTATGGAGGTATATATATATATATATATATACCTTCAAATATATGCAGTTTATATGTTAGGTATGCCTCAAGAAAGCAGTTAATACAAAAAAGTTCTGTTTGGATTATCCTGCTAAGCATGATACAGGGTAACACATACACACTCCTTACTGTTATGGATTTTTTTGTTTTGTTTTTGTTTTTTTGAGATAGGGTCTCTCTATACAGTTTTGACTGGACTTAAACTCACAGTGTAACACAGGTTAGTCTTGAACTCACAGCCCTCTTGCCTCAGCCCTCCAAGTACACCACCACACCTGGCAGTTTTCTACTGTAAATTTTTACTTTAATGTAACAGTAGCTGGCTGTGCATCTCAGTACCTTTCCCTGAGGGATACAGGGGGCAATCTTTGTGTTTACCCACTTAATATGATGAAAGACAAGATGTATGCATGTGTGCAAAATTGTCAAACCAGGATTTACATTTACATTATCCTCTGTGGAACAGTTTTTGTGTGTGTTTGCCTGAGCATCACAAGGGCTTCAATAGATCCAGGATTTGTCTAAAAAATTTTTCTTTTGATTTTTCTGGTAGAAGTAGCCCAACTCAGTACAATGGCATATGAAGAATCAGATTTGCAAGTTTTGGAGGAAGTCAAAAAAGAATCATCAGATTACTCGTGCATGGATGATAAAGATGATCCATTATGGTAAAATACATGCTTTCAATAATAGAAGAGTAGTGTGGGTGTATGATAATGATGATGATGATGATGACTTTGATGTTGATCATGTGAGCCAAATTTCCTATGACAGTGAAATGGAGCAAAAATCAACTCATAGACACACAGGGAATGCAGACCTCCTTGATTCAGGTGACAAAGAAAACAGCAATGTGAATAGGTATCTGACTAGCTGAAATGTTGTGAAATGGCACACAAATGGAGCCATCCAACGTTAATTAGAACTGCAAATATGGTGAGAGTGTTGGCAAGGATGAAAGGTATTGGACAGTATGCTAGCACTGTCATTCAATGTTGGAAATTGTAACAGATGAAACGCTACAAGATATTGTAGAATACACAAAGACTGAAATGCTAGTGAAAGGTCCTGTATGCACCGATAACCATATTTAAAAATGTATTTATTATAAGACCTCACTAGCTGAACCAAAAGCATTCATAGGTCTTCCGCACTTAGCAGGGATTTCTCATGATGATTACAGAAATGTAAAAGACTTACAGAAAAGTAGGACCAGGGATTTAGCTCAGTGATGTAAGTGTCTGCCTGGTGAGCGTGAGGTTGTGAATTTGATCTCCAGTAAAAGACTTACAGAAAAGCAACGGGTCAAAATATGGCATAAAAATTTATGCCCTTTTAGCTGCAAAGACTTATTATGCTTTCAATTTGGACATTTATTCTAGAACTCAGCTATCAGGTCCTTAATTGTATAGTAAAAAACCCAACCATTGTTGTGAACAGACTTCTTCCCATCTCCCAAACTAATCAAAATGTGACATTCAACAATTGGTTTACCAGGTTCTATTTGATGTTACATTTGCTAACAGAGAGCACAAGTTGACCAGTACAGGAATTGTATTCAGGAACAAAGCAAAAATTCCAAATGTTGCAACCTCAAAACAGAAAATATAGTAGGAAAAGATTTACACTGGCCTCATATACTGCAAAGAAAAACAAACTGACACTGCTGATGTCAATACTGCACCATGATGGAAATACTGATAGGCAAACCTTGACAAAAGCTAAGGTTGAGCTGGAAACTTTCTACAACAAAACCAAAGATGGAGTACATGTTGTTGACGAGTTATACAGCAACTATGATGTCACTTGAAACACAAAACATTGGCCAATGATTGTGTTTTATTCAATCCTAAACATGTGTGGCATAAATAGTTTGATAGTTTACAAAGAAAATAACAAGTGTAAAATACCACAGAGAAATTTTCTTAGAGGATTGTGACTGGAACTCATAAGAGATCTTTACAGCAGAGAGAAACTGTACCCTCCTGGTGAGCTGACAGATGAACAGGAGATGCAGCATCCTAAAGATTTACTATCCCACATTTTTTTTTTTTTTTGGTACTGGGAATCGAACTCATGACCTCACACTTGGCAGGCAGGCACTTATGCCGCTGAGCTAAAGCTCCAGCCCAAGACCTACTAGGATAAAAGGAAAACAAAAAAGATGTCCCAAGAAGTGCTCTACAAGAAAGGACAAAACCAAACCAAAACAAAACAATCATGTGTAATCAGTGAGTGAGACTTGTGTGTGGAACATGCAGTTGTCATGTGTGCAGACTGCCTTGGGTGTGACAGTTGAAGCAAAGATTACCTTTGTTGTAGAGTTCTATTGGTATTTTCATTGTAGTTCACATAGGTTTTTATTTCTGATGATATTTCTTAGGTTTTGTAAGCAAGTAAAGGACTGATGTGAAAATGTTGATGCCTATTCTAAGCACTCACTACACATTTGATATTTTATTTTATTGATGTCTTATTTCTCTGCTAAGTTAATGTTGCACAACATCGTAGAATGTTCCTGACAGGGGCCAGGGATTTAGCTCAGTGGCTTAAGTGCCTACCTGGCAAACACGAGGTTGTGAGTTCGATCCCTGGCACCAAAAAAAAAAAAAAAAAAAAAAAAGAATGTTCCTGACAAAACAGGAAGAGAAGACAGATGACAAGAATAACCTGCCACATAGGAAAGGAAAGCTAAACAAATGTACTGTCAGAGTAAGTGAGACATGTGCACAGAACATGAAGCTGTCATGTGTCACACCCAAGACTGCCTTGGGTATGACAGTTGAAGTAAAGATTCTTTATGTGCTAGACTTTTGTTTGTGTTTACACTGCAACTCACATAGGTTTTTATTTCTTTTTTTTTAATTTAAAAGAGAATAAAACAAAAGGGGGCAGTACAGAGCAGATCAGAAGAGGACAACATAGGCAACACAGTACTTTACATTAAGTCAACTGGACATCAACAGTATCTAATGCCATATCTCTTACTCTGCTATAGTTGAGCATAGTTTCAATTACAATAATATCAAACATAACACAATAGTATAAAGCCA
>PVJX010025862.1:0-26511 GCA_004027295.1 Dolichotis patagonum | reverse complement strand
GACCTTGCTCTTACCAAGCAGGCGCTTAAGCCACTGAGCTAAATCCTCAGCCCGAGACATGTTTTATGAAGTCAAGTTGCATTTTGATTGTGAGGTATAAAATGTACAGCCTTGCTAAAGAAACCTGAATTTTCTTAAAGACCACCATGACACAGATGGAGAGTACTGAATAACAGGAATTCACATGTGAATTACCACCGATGGATGTGACATGTGTGCCTCTCTTCTTACATCAACCTTAAGCTAAGTAGTAAGTTCAGTGCAGACCTAGGAGTCAGAGAAAAACAGGACCTGGCAAGGCCTCATCACAGATGTGGTTGACATAAAGACCCAGGGGCAGAGGACAGGGGAATATTTACTTCCTGGTAGGTACCTGAATGATTTCCATTCTGACTGGATAAGGTCAATGGGAAAAGTCCATTCTGATTGTTTGAGACTGGAACATACCCATGAATCTTTTGAATGTCAGATACACTGGAATTCTTTGTAGGCTGACATACTTATAATGAGCCCAGGAAATTTATAAGCAGCTCTCAGCTGTAATCATTCTGAAAAGTAAAGAAAAGGAAGGTGAGGAGGAAAAGGTGAGGAAGGAAGTTGGTCACGTTTTGAATTCAAAGAGACAAACAATTTAGGCATCTTTTTTTGCTATGTGGAAAATTGTTTTGCTCAGGCCAGAAACATGGGTAAAAAGAGGAAAGATCTTGGCAGTCAACTGGTCATAACACTCCTGAAGCATGCCCTAAAGTGTGTGGCTCTGAGCATTTCAGCCTTCCTTTCCCCTTGTCTATAAAGCACCTCAGCTCACTTAGTTCCAGTCTTTACTGTGTATCCCATTCTGCTTTTCAAAATTATGTATAGTTTTACAAATGTGTACTTAAAAGTAGAGAGGAATGATACTATATTTTTTTGTTGTCTCTATTATGGTTCGTATGCTGCTTAGCATTTGTCTGACTGATTGATGAACACAAATAAACCTAGTCTTGCTCAGTGAGTTCAGCACTCTCTAAAGTAAATATGAGTGCAGAATAACAGGAGACGTTCATGCAGAGAAAATTGTCATGCAGAGACTATTTTCTTTGTCTCATTATTTCATCCTCTGTTGTCTCCCAAAAGAGGAAGCCTGTGCTCGTGGCCTCCAGAGGCAGCCACCAGTGGGTGGTTATGTGGTCTCGTATGTGGGGATGGCAGCACGGCCGCTTATTCACCATTTCTGCAGAATGACTTGTGTTTCCAGGCAGAGAAGTGGGTGGATGATTATTCTTTGGTTAAACTTCTCCAGGGAAAGAAAGTCTGACAATCTTTGTGAGCAATTCCAGTTTCTAATGTCTTTTATACAAGCAGTTCTTTTTTTTACATCCAATTAAAATCCTTCTGCTAAAAATTAAACCAAATTTTCTTGGTTCTGTTCTTTCCAGAGATGGATCAGAAGGGGACACCATCATGGGTATTTTTTTGTACTGGTTATGAGTAAAAACATGTGGGACATTTATATTGTTTATCATTTTGATTTAGATCCAAAATGGTTACCCCATCTCATGTATTTGGATAGTAATTATACCATGGGGCTGCTCTACTCACCAGTGGCTTGATGCTTTGATGAGTTCAGTAATTCATGTGCTGCATAAGTACACCTTGGTTGGAATTTAGGGATGTGACCTGGAAGAGTGTATTCTTTTCCCTGACTCCCCTCTTTTCTCTCTGCTTCCTGGCCACCAGGAGGTGAGCAGTTTTAATTTCCCAGACCTTTCCACCATGTTGTTTCTGCCTTGGAGTCAGGCAAACATGAACTGAACTCACTGAATCTGTGAACCAAATAAACATTCCTTTTGGTAAATTTTGGCTATCAGGTATTTTGTCCCAGAGATGGAAAATCTGACTTATACTTGTACAGTTATCCAAAGACGTCTTACTGAAATAAGCACTTCACTAGGAATCCCATTTGAATTCTACAGGACCTAGAGAGGTGAAAGACAGATGACATCTTGTAAGAATGCTTTGAATTTACAAAGGAAGGAAACGGAAGTATCAGATGTCTTTGTACCAGTCTTGAGTGTACTGTTTTGTGTTTTGTGGGTAGGTTGTGTGGGAGATAGAATGAATTTGTCCAGCTGGTCTCTTTGTTTAAGGGGGGTTGTCAGAGGGGTTGGGTGAGGCTTCTCTGTCAGGAAGGATATCTTTGTCCATCATCTTTGTTTTAAAGTGCTCTCTTCCTTACATACTTGAGTTGAAAAAAATATCCAGTCAAATTTTGTCATCAAGGTAGTGACTCTTACTCGGACAGGAACCATATGGAATATGTGTACAAGATTGCCTGTTGTATGGTATCTGTGGAAAGCAGACCACCCTTCCTATGGGTGAACTGCCAAAGTCCTGAAATAGCTCTGGGGTCAAAGCCTTTTTGTTATGATATTTTGCTTTTCCATATCACAAAGAACTGGAGAAGGCAGGAAGGGAATGGCTTCATTCCCATCATTCTTCACTAATGCTCTTCTATACTTGATTTGTTACCATTCCTCTGTTTCCTCTCACACCCTCTCACCTCTTTAAATTTGGAAGGAAAACAGAGAAAGAGGAAAAGGGAAGGGAGGCCTGGACAGACTTCAAACTGAGAAGGCAGCTGCCTCCATTGTATTCTATCAGCAGCTCAAGACTTCCTGTGGCGTTTCCATGTACCTCTCCAAATGCTGGCTGAGACAAAATTCCATCTGTTCCCTTCCAAACTCAGAGCTCTACCATAGAGTTTGTCATTTGTTTGTCTTTATTTTTATACAATGGTTTTATTTTTCTCTATGGCCCCTTGCCCCACATACCAAAAAAAAAAAAATATCCCCTTAAAATAGTTTAACTATGTTTTATAATTATAAAGCCCCATGCTGTTTGAGAATGGGAAAACAAGATGAGCATTTAAGGACAATCTAACCCACCTCTCTTACTTTCTGATAAGAGGATCAGAGGGGTAAAATGACTTCCCTCAATCATTCCTGAGCTGGAAGTTCAGGATCTAATCCTAGAAATTCACACAAATGCTTTGCGTAGCAGTCTCTGTAGGACATGGCACTTTCGGGCATCAATGACCAATAAAAGTAACTGTGCTGTCACTTTGAAGTAAGGTATTTAAACTCCCTAATAGTTAAGAATGTTGAGGACAGAGATGAAGAAGAGATGAGTTGCCACAGGTTCAAATATACTCTGAAATGTTAAATTTGTTGAAATCCAAAGAAATATTAATTAAAAGTGCTTTACTGTGGGGGTAAAAGTACATAAATTGTTCTTGTAATGGTCAAGACAAACTTCTGACCTTAAAGCAGTCATGTTTTACTGTCATGATTTAAATATTATGGGGCCATGTGTGCCATTATCCACATCTCCCTTTGTTACTCTTTATTTCAGAATATAGCTTCACAAGAGGGAATGATGAATGCTACCATTAGAGTATCCTGAGTCTTGTTTGGAGCCATGGGGTATTCAACAATGAAAAATGATTCTCCTTCAAAGTACTACTAGTGTCCCTCACATCCAGTCACTTTGGGTTCAGTGAATTATCAGCCAGCACCAATGACTAGTCAGTTTTAAATCCAGAATGTTGAGAACCAGGCTACAGGCTGCTATCAAAGTTTTCCTAAAATCAGATGCTATTTTGCAGAGACATCAGATAACAAAGGAGACACTTGTTGAAAGGTACTTACTTCTATACAATTCTAGTGACAATTGTATTATTAATGATAGTAATTAAATTAAAATATTCCAGTAATTAAAAGTCAGAAGCAGCAATGAGAGCCAATGGCTCTGCTGATAGCACAGCTTTATTAAGAAACACAAAAAGACAAACCTCTACTTTTCATATGGCTCAGAAACCCTTGAATTAAAAAAAAACTTACCGTGTAAAGGGTTCTGCTAATTTAATTTTGTCAGTGGTAATGCTATTTTATGAAATGGCCTTTATTTTAGAGACGGGTCCTGCTTATTCAGTGTTGCTAATGTGAAGGAACCAATTTTAACCACCATTCCCCAGCCTTTTCACATGTTTGTCAACCCTCTTCTGAGAGAAACTGTTGATAAATTAACTCATCTCCCAGACAATCATATATTTTCCCATTGATTCAGCTGATAACAGTTTTCTCTCTCTCTTTCTTCTTTCTTTCTTTCTTTCTTTCTTTCTTTCTTTCTTTCTTTCTTTCTTTCTTTCTTTCTTCTTTCTTTACTTTATTTCATCCTGGGGATTGAAGAAAGGGACCTTGCACCTACCAGGCAGGTGTTTATGCTGCTGAGCCAAATCCCTGGCCCCAGTTTTCTTATTTTTAAGCTCTTATACCCACCCTGTGGCAGGGACAGGATGGCATAACAAGGACTCTAGTTTATGATTCAGGACTTATGGATCCAAATCTCAACCTACAGGCTTGCTAGGGACCTATAGAAAATCATCTCAAATCCTACTTCTTCCATCTGCAAAATGAAATATTCCATCAGACAAACTATAACGATAAGCATCCATTATATCTAAAGTGACAAGAAGAGCAGGAGAAGGAAAAATGACCAGGATGGTTCACATTATAGATGCAGTTTATGGGTCACACATAAGTGGAATCTAACAATCATGGGGCAAAAATATTTGAAGAAAAAAATTACACCTGCAGCAAACCTGTGCAGATTTTTCTTGTAATTTTTCTTAAACAATACAGTGTTAAAAATCTTTAAGTAGCATTTATGTTGTGGTAGATATCTACAAGCAGTCTAAAGACGGTTTAAAGTATGAGAGAAGGTATGCATAAGTTATATGGAAATACTATGCTATTTTACATGATGGACTTGAGCATCTATGGATTCTGGTGTCCTTTGGGAATAAAGGTCCTGGGACCAGTTGCCTGAAGATTCCAACAAATGACTGCTTAGTTCATGCATAGTAGTCACTCCATGGCTCCAGAGAAATCCACGCCTGCCTCTGGGAATCATTTTAAATGGAATGAGAACACTCAGTTCCTTTGCCAGAATAAGATCCTCCTTTATATCAAGTATTTTAATTCCTTTGAAAGGTAACTTTGAGTTAGTTATCACGTAACAATCCAAGGTTTTATCAAGGTTGAATCAAAAGTCAATTTCAAAGAGAATCATTCTCACTAAGTTCTCCCACGGTTGTTTTCTATATTTGAATTTTTACCTATTACACTGTCCCTTTTTAGACCACATTTAACTAGGTTTTAAAATAAACATGAACAAATCCAGCAACTTCATACTGTAGTTCCGAGTTAAAATTTAGCTAAGGGCATTTTTCCTGATCGTTTAGTGATACAGTAAATGATGCTCATGCATATACACATTACACCGAGAAATCTATACATTGTGTTTTTTTTTTTAACTGAGAAATCCATACATAGCCATTTTCCTGGTGAATATCTCATGCAATCAGTTTTCCTAACCCAAAATAGAAACCTCTTTTGCAGACCACGCTCAGGGAAGATGGTATCAAATAGGATCTCAATCACAACCCAAGAGAGGATTTACCTTTAGCATTCATGAAGAAAGAATGCTGCACATTTCTGTCAGTGAAGCCAGGAGGCTCCTATTGCAAAATGGTGCCAATTAAAACAGAATCAGAAGACTGCTGTCTTGACACCACAGACTAAACTCTCTTGGTAATTATTTTTTGATACAGTCTTACTATATATTTCAGCTTGGCCTCAAACTCACTATGTAGCCCAGACTGGCCTCCTGCCTCAGCCTCCAAAGTGCTAGGAGTAAGGATATGTGTCACCATGCCTGATAAAACTCTCTTGGATGGAATCTGAGCCAGGCCTTGTAAAACTGATTTTATTTGACTATAACTTACGCATGGTGAGACTCCAGTACACTTGCCATTAAAGTTCTCGGTGAACCATCCTGCAGCAGGATGGTTAGTATATAATGGTGCATACTCAGTTGCACAAATCTAGCAAGCATCCTTTGAGTATCTGTTTTGTATCAGGGAGTATGTAGGCCCTAAGAATATTAAGTTAATCACACATAATCTTTATGCTTCAAGAGCACTTAGTTCAATGTGAAATTTAAGGGAGTCATCCTAGAGCAACTAATGCCTGCAGTAAACTTGAAGACAGAGAGAAGAATTTGGTCATCTAGACAAGCAGGGAAACCTAAGAAAGGGTACAGAACCCAGACAAGGCAGGATGATTTCCATCCTTCCTTCCTTCCATCCATCTGTCTATCTTTCTTTCCTCCTTTCACCCCTTCCTTGCCTTTCCCTTCCCTTTCCTTCTCTTTCCTTCCTTTTTCCTTCCTTATTCCTCCCTTCTTCCATTACTTCCTTCTTCTTCATTTCCTCCTTCCCTTCTTCCTTTCCTTTTTCTCTGTCTCTGTCTCTGTCTCTGTCTCTCTGTTCTTTCTGTTGCTCTGTCTCTGTCTCCATTTCTGCCTCCCTTTCTGTGTTTCTGTCTCTCTGTCTTATCTGTCTTTCTGTCTCTCACTGTCTCTCTCTGTCTCTCACTATCTCTCTCTGTCTCTCATTGCTGAAAATGGAACCCAAGGCCTGACAAGATTGACCTCTGCAGGAAAGGCAAGCAGTTGGAGTGAGAAGAATATGAGTCAGCTGACTTTTCAAAGGCCAGACAGTAAAAATTATACGTTTTGTGACCCTCTGGTATTCAACTCCATGACTTTGGGGCAAAAACAACCTTATCTTATTTGGAAAACAACCTTATCTTATTTGGAACCACAATATTCCAAATATACTTTATTTTTAACCCTATCATGGTTGCTTTTCTCATTAATGACACAAAACACCCAACACCCAAAGTTAAAGAAGTGAAGGTTTATTTGGCTCATGATTTGTAGAGGTTTCAAGTCCATCATCTGTTGGATCAAACGCAGGTGGCAAGGCAGAGGGGGCTGCAGAGGAGAAACAGTTCATGGTGGGCAGAAGGTAGCAAAGCAAGCAAGGGGCCTTAGCAGCTTCTTTCTTCCCCTTTTGTACTCTATCTAGGTACTGTGACTAGGGTGGTACATCAGTGGATTGATTTAGTAATCATATACACTTGATCCCAGTATCACATGCTCCAGATCCAGCTACCTCTGAAGAAGTCCCACCTATGACTGCATGAAGCTCTGCAGGGACATCTAGACACAAGCCATAACAAACCCCAACAGCTAGTAATATTTGGTTCATTGGCCACAGTTTGCTTTCTGGTACTGGAGAAGAGCATGGGTACATTCAGAGGAGAACAAGTGTGGGAACCAGAAAGGTCAAGGCCTGAAGTGGGTGTTAGGCCAAGATGACCCCTTTCCCAGGTCAAACCGCTTGCATTTGTTAGAAGTGAGAATAGTTAAGACTTGAGCTGTCAGACACCAGATGAGCTTAATACTCTTTACAAAATCTATGCTGATCAAAGGCATTGGCAATTTTATCTCTTCTCACAGAATTCCCAGGGTCCTGGGAGGCCTTGGCAAAGCAATTGGCAAAGCAGCACATACTAGCTGGGCTGCGCTCTTCCTTACCAGTGCCCATACCTCTTCCCAGTAGCCCCGGAGATAAGGGTAGGCTGGGATTTTCACAAGGTCTATTCAATAGCAGAAGGGAACAGAGGGTTTAGATAGTGCCAGGATCCTCTTCACAGAATTCAACTGTTTTCTTCACTCACAGAGAGATGTGGGAAATTATATAAATTTATGTAAATATGCATTTCCTTCATTACCATTTTTTGTTTCTTTTATTTCCAGACTTTCACTCCAACAGAATTTGCTATGGTCTCAACTGAGAATAATTTGGCTTGTTCCTCTTGTCATGTGACAGTTTGGCTGGCTCCCTTCCACACATTCAAAATACACCCTTCAGTGAAATAGTATGTGTTCTTGTAACTCCAGAAGCTAAGAGGACTCTGGAATGCCCAGCACTCACATTGATACAACCCCAGTAGCTCCAGGTAGATATGGAAGAAGTGAGTGGGGTTTTTTGGTGACTAGATTCTCTTCCCAGGCCAACATTTCCTAGAACTGGTATGGAAAGGGTGGGGAGAAGAGAAGTGGAGATTAATTTCAGTTACAGCTGTGGGAAGAAATAGGTAATATCACCTAATTTCTTAGGAAGAAACTGGGCCTTTGGAGAGAGGATATATGACCAAGCTAAGTTTCAAGTCTAAGTGGGAACAATGATCTTTTCAGTGTGTATTTTTGTTTTTATAATTTAAGAGAGTCATTAAGTTTATGAGTCAGTATCATAAAGATTAAGATAATATCTAAAAGGTTATAGACATACAGTTTGCACAGCGTTACTAGAAGACAAGACTGAATCATAGCCTCCCAGGGATGGAGGAAACTTCAAAGATTATGTAGGCTAAGCATTTATTTGGAAGTAACTGGAGCCCTGCCCAAGTTGGTGGGTGTGTGACAGTAACGCTGTAATCTGCTCTACCATTTTAAATACTGGTATAGAGGCAGATCTCTGGGCACTCTTGTGGTTGAAAAAAAAACACAGGAGAAAAAGGACACTAATTAAAAATAACCCATATAAGCTCAGTGTGGAGGTATGTAACTATAGTCCCAGCTACTTGGGAAGCTGAGGCAGCAGAATTGCCTGAGCCCAGGAACTTAAGGCGAACTTAGGGAACATAGCAAATGAGGATCTATCTCAAAATACAAAAACAAAAACAAAAACAAAAACAAAAAACACAAACAAAGAAAACCAGAGCTACCAGGAGCCCTGCAGAAGATGGTGGTTCCTAGCACATAGTGACTGTATGCATCTTTGAGTATTTCAAGTTTGTTATAACTAGGAAGCCAAATATTAAAACTTGAAATCTATATGCATTTCCCAGGTTAGTGCTTAAAAATATTAGCTCTGTAATTGTAAATAATTATTATGAAGTGATGGGTTGGATGTTAAATGGTCTCAAAGGTCACCTGTTGAGAGACTGGTTGCCATCGGTGGTGCAGTTGGCAGGTGGGAAGAAGGCAGAGTTGCAGGAAATGAGATTGCTGGGAGGAAGCCCTTGAAGGGAATATTGGCATCCTGGTTCCCTTCTCTTTCTCTTCATTTGCTTCCTGGTTGCCATAAAGTGAACAGCTTCACCCCGTTACTAGCTCCCTGTCATGAAGTTCTGCCTCTTCATAGGACTGGAAACGATGAAATCAATTGAACTTGGACTCAACTCTCAGAAATTGTGAGCAATAACAAAAATCCTTCCTCCTTGAAGTAGGTTGTCTTGGAGATTTTGTCACAGCAACGAGAAGCTGACTAAGATGCCTGGTGACCTAACTCCAAGGTGCATTCCAGCTTCGGGGAAACACCTAGTCTGCAACTAGAGCCCACTGCTGAAGACACAGAAGGCGTATCCTAGGAAGAACTGGCTACTGCCATAGAACATGACCTTGGGCCCTAGCTTTACCCTGTGGTCACCTGAAGGGGAACATTTCTCCAAATGCACAGAGGTGGTATTTACAGCTAATGACCCAAATAAATGCTTCTCCAAATGTCAATAAAACTTGGGCCTTTGTAAATGATACAAACACAAATAAATGGTTTCAGCATGAATAACTAGATTCAGTAATTCCAAAGTAAAGAAAAATTATGGTTAGGTAAGATTTATAAGTTTAATGCAGCACCAAATATCAGCTAAGGTCCAAAGTCTCTGTTAGAGAAAGGCCCCAGAGACCCGGCAACGGCCACGGCGGAACCCAGGAGCCTGCTCGAAGAAGCAATTCGCCAGCCCTCTTGGTAAGCGCCTTCCTCCGGAGTGAGCCAGGAGGAGACCCTGTAGTGTCTCTTGAACCTACCAGTGCAGAGGCTTGGAATCAAACATCCCATCTCCACCCCCCACCCCCATTAGCAAATGGGGACAGAGGTCTGAGTATCTCTTGGCAGGATGACTGTATGCAACATAGCAAATATAGGGATTCTCCTCTATCTTCTCTCTGAAAGCAAGTGTTGTTTTCAGTTTTGTTTCATTATGATTATTTGTTTTGCTCTATTCAATATTCTCTTTCTATTTATTTTATAATGTTCTATCTTTGGTCTGATTTTGCTATACTTAATTAACTAGACAACTATTGTGAAGATAATGAGATATACGAAGGTATCTATTACTGTTATACAGGTAACTTGTTGTGAGGTTCTGTATCAAATTCACTGCACTGTCTCAATTGGCTTTGTTCTGTCTTGTTCTGTTGTATTTCTACTACCTTCAAGAAAACAACCAGAATTATATAAGGTGATTAAAAAGGAAATAACAACAAAACAGATCAGTAAGGTACTGAGCAAGCTTAAACATGATATAACTAAATAGATAATGGACTTAAAAAGCAAAAGGAGGAAAAGAAAGTGCTCTGAAGGATATAACTGCATGTATGTTTAAGTGTGTAGGATTGATAACTGTATTACTAAATTTTTGTTGGATAGTTGAACAGAACTGTTTGCAGCTTCACTGTTTGAATGTCTGCTTTATATGCTTTAATTTTGTAACATGAACTACTATTTCTAAGAGGACAGCATGTAATTTATCAACTAGTGATTTCTTACTGTTTTTTTTGAAATTCTGTATTATTTCCACCCTTTTTTCTGTTTTGCTATTTTTTTCTCTTTAAATAAATTTTTTTTTAAAAGTCTCCGTTAATACTAATTACATCTCACACCAGGCATGGTGGTGCTCACCTATATGCCCAGACACGAGGGAAGTGGAGGTGAGAGGATTCCAAGTCTGAGGCCAATCTAGGCAACTTGGCAAGACTGACTCAAAAATCACAGAAGAGTTGGGGTGTCATCAGTGGTAGTGCACTTGCTTAGTGTGTGTAGGACACTGGATTCAGCCCCCAGCTCCGGAAGAAAATTTTATGAATATCAGTAAGTACTACTCAGCTGTTGAATTCACTGTGACTGTTACAGAAATTTTTAGTCACCAATTAAAAATAGTTAATGGCAAATTCCAAGTGTTAAAGCATTTGCTAACCTACTTTTTTTAATCTTATCAATCGTGTTGATCAAAGAGGATAAATTGACATTACAAATGCAGATGATCAACAGAAATGTGGGATCTGCTAAATTGCGAGTGGCATTCAGAGGCTTATTATAAACACAGGCAGGCAGAGCGCAGATGTTATTACCAAGGCCCACAGCACTGTGTGCCTTTTCGTGTGCTTGGTCATCCTGCTGCCTCAGTCCAGGAATCTCTGAGTTAACCCAGACACTGTGTGTGACTCCGTGAACTCTGGCATGGTCCTTTCTGGAAACTCAGGTTTTATTTTAGCAAATTAATTTTAAAAATAAATTTTTAAAGGCTACAAAAAATAATATACCTTATTTTAGGTATAGGCAAATGATCTTGTAGGGAAAAATGATTCAAAGTACATTTTCCTAAAATGTATACCTTAGTCCTCTCTTGGTGATGGATTGTAAATAACTTTCATTTTCTTTTTCATGCTCTTCTACATTCAACAAATAGTGTTTTAATAGTAAGAAAAGTATTTAAAAAGACTACTTTCAACAAAGCATGTAAGAAAGATAAAAGTGATCAACATAAAAAGCATTTCAGCTTGCTAAGTAATTAAAATACAAATTAAAACAATTTTATGCCATTACATTGGTTAAAATAAGGAAAACTTACTAAATTCAAATTCTGGCAAGGCTACTTAGGATCTGACACATCAGACATTGCTTTTAGCAGTTTAAATTGATAGAATATTTTTAGAGAAGAATGTGTAATAACTTTAAAAAGTTCTTAAGCTTTTATTAAACAGTTATAATTATATTAATTTATCCTAAGGAAATAATTCAAAGGAAAAAAAAACAAACAATAGGCACAAGAATTTTTGAGACATTTATTATTCTAAAAAGAAAAAGAAAATAATACAAAATATAAAATAATTAATTAGTTAAGTAATTTGTGACACTAGAATTTTAAGTAGCTCTTAAAATGTGAATACCATGTGAAAATAAGAAAATTATTTGTAGTAACTCTAAATTTTTATAAAAAGAATAATGTATACATAATATGATTAGAATGTGTAAAAATATGTACATTATGGTAACAATTAGAAGAAAGTCACAGAGAAATTAAAACAATTTTGTTTGAATCATGAGGTTATGAATAACATTCTCCAAAAGCATTTAACATTTTAATTTACAATGGAAATTTCTTTAAAATAGTTTAATGTACAGTATTTCCCTTGAAAATATGAAATTATTCTAAATAGAGTACATGGTATGATTTTTGAGATAGGAACAGGTCTGTCAACCTCTTTTTTCATACACTTAATCAGCTCAGCACCGTGCACCCTGTTAGCATCTGCATTCTTTGCAGTAGAGCAAAACTAAAGTTTTATGTAATTCAATCCCCTTGGCATAAAAATTTTCTTTTTGAGTTTTTCCCTAAAGAGTGAAATGCAAAATATAAACTAATTTATATTTTAAATTATTTAAAATGTAGCCTCTTAAGAAAGCACTAATGTTGAAATAGTGTGGTTCTGGCTTACGGAGGGACATATAATGGGTTAGCATGGAGAATCAAAAATCAGTCAATATATTTGTCATCAACCAATTTCCCAAAAGGATGCCAGGACACTTTAATAGCAGTCTTTTCAACAAATAGTGCTATGGTAACTAAACAACCACAAGCAACAGAAGGAAGTTGGACTCGTAACTCACACCCAATTTAAAAATGAACTCAAAATGAAATAAAAGCTGAAATTTAAATAACTAAGACTACATTAGTCTTAGAAGGAACCATCAGAATAAAAGCTCAGGAACTTAGTGTAAGCAATGGATTCCTGGATATGCATGATATCAAAAGAACAAATAAAAAAAGATAAATGGAGCTTCATCAAAATAAAAATGTTTTGCTTTTTGCTTTCTAGGATATTAAGAATGTGAAGTGATAACCCACACAGTGGGGGAATGCATGGAAACCATGCATGTAACAAGGCAGTGACAAGTGTGGGAAGGATGTGAAGAAATCAGAATGTTCATACTCTGTTGGTGAAAATGTGAGACAGTAGAGCCACTGTGAAGTCTTTCAGTGCTCAAAAAGTTATAGTTACAGTTAAAACTCAGCAATTCTACTTCATGTGTACCCAGGAGAAGTTAATGCAAACATTTCTACATGAATGTTCAAAGCAGCATTACTCAAAAATATCCCAAAATAGAAACAACTGAAATGTTTATCAATGGATCAGTGAATAACCAAAATGTGGGCAATTATTCAGGCACAAAACAGAATGAACTTTTGATTCTTGTGACACTATGGATGACCTTGGAAATATGCTAAGTAAAAGAAACCCATCAGAAAAGCTGTACATCATCTGATTTCATGTATATGAGAAGCCTAGAATGGGCAAGTTAGTGATAGGGGCAAACTAGTGATTGTCAGGGATGGGAGGAAGGGGAGAGAGTGACCCTCCAGTGAGCAGAAGGTATCTTTTAGAGATGATGAAATGTTCTGGAGTGAGAGAGTGGTGATAGTAGCTCAAAGATGGCAAATATACTAGAAGAAGCTGACAATGGAATCCCTTCCATATAAAGTTAACCAGACTTGTTTCTGTTGCTTGCAACCAAGAATCCTGAGTAAAGTGAACAGAGGCAGGAGTTTTGAAAAACAACTACAGGCCATTTCAGATTAACTCATGATCATAAAACTTTAAGCGCAGAACATCTGTGAGCACAATTCCAATATGATAAAAATGGGTTTGTGCAGATTTTTACAAATGTATGTTCTTCTTTCTGCAGCAGGAAATTATAGCAAGTCTCAGAAGCCATGATGTCTGAAGAGAGCTTAGAAAGTCATTTCAGTCCTGGACACAAATTATAGCAAGTCTCAGAAGCCATGATGTCTGAAGAGAGCTTAGAAAGTCATTTCAGTCCTGGACACAAAAGTTATGAAGTTACCTATCATTTTAGAGTATGAAGAAGTTCAGGAGGTTATTAGAACAAACAAGTGAAAAGCAAAAAGCATCATCATTTTCTGATGAAGAAGACGCTGCCAAGAACACGATGTTCTTCCCTATCACAATGCGAGCTAACAGAGGATTGGAAAGCAGGCATTCGAACTTAAAGTCAAGGCACCGCTTCATAATTCCTTTCTCATGACCTGGAAGCTCAGAAGAAAAGGATCTCGCTTCCCTTTATAAAAGAGTTTCATCCTATATCCAGTGTTATGAGGCTGCCTGGCTCATTTATGTATTTACATTTTATTTTGTTTTATTTATTTTTTGTTTAGACTTACTGCATCTATGAAGCCAAGGTTGTAAGCTTGAGTCTGCAATGAGCAGTCTAGTTCTTGACTCGCGGTAGGAGTGGCTGGTTTGGCTCAGGGTCCGTAGTGAAATGTGGAAGTGTTGCCTGTCTGTGTGGTAAAAATGGGCCCATGTGGGCTCCTGGGCAGGAGCATGGGCACAGCTCAGTGAGTCCTGAGTGGGACAGGTTACCAAAGCTGCTCCCAGTTGCCGTAGGCAAAGACAGTGGCTTGGCTGTGTGTACGAAGGCCATAGGATTAGAAGCCTTTTGCTTCATTTGAAGAGCAAACTGTAGATCCCTCACTCACATCTAGGCTCGCACTGAAGAATTCCACCTGCTGAACAAAATAGCCTGCCTTTTAAGAAGTATCCTTTGTCTTAAGGTAAACACCAGGTATTTCTTCATTTGAAAACTCTCCTATTTCCCCTCTTTGCTCTACTCCACAGCAAAGCTGTCTTTTAAAAGGGAGAAAGGACCAGCCTAAAATTCCATATCACAATGGCCTGCTAGCATCAATACCCACTGACAAATTTTTCATTGGTGGGGTAAGTTTGGGGAGAACTAGAAACACAAATAAATGCAAAAAAACAGCAAATTCAGAGCAGTAGAAGATATCACTGAAGAATAGAGATTTTTATGAAGGGAGAATGGAGTAGGGGAGATAACGTCACCTTTGGGGGATGCATTTGTAAACAGAGGCACAGCATGGGCTAAGGGCGCATTCTGGAGATGGAACAAAGGATACTGGAAGAGGAGGAAAGCTCATTTAGGAGGGAAGTGGCAGGCGAAGGCCATACTGGAGGTACAGTAGTGCAGATTAAAGAAGCAGTGAGTCTTTGTTCTGTAAGCAGCAGGAACTATTTGAAGTCTCTAGCAGGAGAGGAATGGTGACCAAAGGTGTATTTAGGGGAGAGGAACCTGACAACAGTATGTAGGCTGCACTGCAGCTGGGTGGCAGGCATAAACAGAGGCAGGCCTAAAATCACATTCATTCAGGCAAACATGATGAAGAGTGGATGGAAGTGGAAGGGAAGGTTTGGCATCCATGTCACTTCCATGTCACTTCCCCTGATGAGTCAGGGGCAGAGAGGAAGGCAGGTTTACCCTTCTCTGTTAGGAAGCAGCTGTGCTATCCCGACTGAGACCCAGAAGATGTAACTCTGAGTCAGACCAGGATAACAAAGACAGCAACCCTATGCAATGAGCGTGGCTCTGTACTGCAGGTGGTCAGCTGCTAAGCCTGATCTTGGACTTGACAAGTGCCTCTGGAATACACAGTACTTGGTTAGGCTACTGCTTAGTGATGCTTTGTAGATGAGAGGCTCTGACTGAAAACAAAGTTTTGACAGAAGAATCCCACAGGGGACTTCAGCTGCCTTGTTCAGTGCCTACACAACCAGATAGAATCTGAGATCCTTGAAAGCTGAGTCACCTCTTCAGTAGAGTGGGTGGATATAGGCTCTTCTCCTGGGATCCTAATCTGCTCTAATGCTATACTGATAAGTGGCTGGTCATATCTGTTACCTGGCCACCAGGGTTGCAGGACCTGTTCTTAAAGCTCATCCTCCAATCCCTCTGATCCCATCCCACTTGCTCACATATCCAGGAGGGGTCTGGAATGGAAAGAAAGAGAAGATTGGGAGAGACATTCTCATTTTATTATAAAACCTTTGCATTGATGTCAAGAACCTGGGTTACTGCCAGTCCATGTTCATCCAAGGTTACTCGTCAGATTATTCTGTCTGAACTAAACACTTCTGAGTCCAATATGTAGTCTAATAGATTTTTCACAGAACTAACCAATATCTGACTGTTCAGTCTGTTCAGTTCACATACTTAAGAGATGCAAATACAGCACCTTCACAAAAATCTGCAGGAAGACTTACTCAGACCCCAGAATCATTCCACACCTTCAATACAATCTTTTTCCTTGTTTTGTTTCCACTTATGTCTAGCATATCTAGAGTACATTTTCCTTGTGACATATATTTACAGTCACTTATTTGTTGGCCCATAAACCCAAAAGGAGAAAATAAGTATTGACCTGAAAAACTGGTAAGGAAAAAAACAAATGAGAAAAAGGAAATTCAAACCTACTTGTGGCGTAGACATATGATGATGTTCAGCGTACACACTGGCCCAGAGAACCAGGACTTCAGAACCCAGAATGAAAGCAGGAAGGCCAGACAAGTCAGGGCCCCTGAGTCCTGCTCTGCAAATTCTTGGCCTCTAATGAGCAGTGCAGCAGGAGCAGCTGCCACCTTCTGTTTCTTCCCCACTCACTGCCCACCGTGTAGGGTCCGGAAGAATACTGTGTCCACTGAGAAAAGCCCTCCTTGTCCTCCTCATCTCAGTCCATTCCCACGAGTTTCAAGGACATAGGTAGCCAAAGCATTTCCGGCATGTGAAACTGGGAAAATCTTGGCCAGATCGAGCATTGCTGGAAGGTTCATTGGAATGCAGTGTTTGATGGAATGCAAACTCCATCTTCCAAGAAATAGGCCAGGTCAGTGAAAACCTTCATCCCAGCAGGATCCCTTGGGGCAGTAAGAAGATGAGTGAAGTTTCCAGAGTTCTCTGCCACCAAACAGGGAGCTGCACTGAACCTTGTGAGCCCAGAAGCCTCCCCAGTCCAAATCCAGTTCTGGGTTTTTTGATGTGCTCTGGTCCCAGCCCAGTGGTCCTCCTAAATGGCCAAGAAAAATATATGGGGAAGCTAAATCCTGATGAGTGTTCTAGGGGTGTTATGACCTCAAACATGTCTAGATGCTCCCTCAAAGCTGCATGCAGTCATAGGGGCTTTCTCAGAGGTGGCTGGATTTAGAGTGTGTGACTGTGTTGTGAAGCAATGCTAGGATCAAGGGTTCTAGAATTAAGGTTGAGTGATAACTAAATCAGTCGCCAGATTGGTTTGGCACCACCTGGATGCAATATAAGGGACAGGAAGAGGCTTGTCTTGTCTCTTGCTTGTTTTGCCACCTTCTGCCTTCCATGAGCTGTTTCTGCTCTGCAGTGCCTCTCTGTCATGCCACCCTGCCTTGGAAACAGCCAAGTAGGGACTGAAACCTGTACAAACTGTGAGTCAAATATACTTTGACTTTAGGTGTCAGGTATTTTGTCTCAGCAACAAGAAAAATAACTAGGACAAGAAGTGTGGTCAAGAAATGTACCAGGCAGACAACCAAGAAAAAAACTCTGTTTGCTGGTTTGTTATGAGACAAAGGCACTAGATTGCAGGCCCACAGCTGGCCTCCTGTGCTCTGCAGACCCAAGGTGGAAGGTGAAGTGGAGGGCATTTCACAGGGCTCTATGTCCTGCCCTGCCTCAAACATAACAGCTCCTGGGGCCTTTCCAGCCCTCTGAGGGCCAGGTAGATGTGCCTGGACCAGGGTTTCAGTGTCAAAGCCTAAGACTTCCAGGTATCATGGGATCCCTGGAGGGCTGCATCACCATGTTCTCTCTGCCAAGTGAGATCCTGTATCTCCACCAAGTGCTGCCTCCTCTTTTTGCTGAAGACAAGAAACTTCCCTAATGTCCATTTCAGGGATGAATAATTGCAACCCCAAATGCCTCCAGCTGCAAAAGAGAGGCATTGTGTCCCTAGCATAGGAAGAAATCCTAGAAGTCCTCCGGGCTCTCCTGCTGACCAGTCCCTCTGTTGTTAAGGGCTGTTCTCTTCACCCCTTACCAAGAGAGTTAAATATGGCTCTTCCCTCTTTCTGCTTTCCTTTCCTCCTTTTTTCCCTCTACTCTATATCGGCAGGAGAAGATTTCTCCTAGGCCTCCGGAATTTCACCATCTAACCTAAGTTGCCACCCAGATTTCTTTTCAGCAAAGACACATGTGTTTTATAAAGTGATGGCAAGCCCTGAACTTCTGAGTAATAAATCATTGCTCCTAGGGGAAATGGAGGATTGAGTCCCTACAAATCTCTGGGCCAAAAATTTTTTTTCCAATCAATTGATGCATAACCTTATTTTATCTATGCTTCTGTTTGAAGACACTATGTTTAATACGTATTGTTGATTTGTTAACTTGGACTCATGATCAACAGCACTGTAACTGGTGCCTAAACAGAGCTTCTCTAACACATCTGTTCTCTGCCAGTCATATCGTAGGCTTCCTGTACTTAGGAATACTACACAGCACTTTAGCATTATTCTGAAGGCCAATTCAAACTTCAAAATCACCAACAAAAACCATAAAATGAAAAAAAAGCCACTATATCAGTCAGTGCCTACTAGAGAAACAGATTTAATACAAGATATAGAAATACACAAGAATTTACAAGATTAGTTTAGAATGGCTGCCCACGAGTTAGATGTGGAAAGGTGCAAAAAGTCTGTCTGTGCACTGGGAACCCAAAGGATCCAATCAAACGCCTGAAGCTCACTTGGTTTCCCATGTGAATCTGTATCAGGAGGCTGGAAGATCTGTGCTGAAATTTAGGAGATGTCCAAGGTGAAGGTAAAGACTGGAGATGCTCTGAAAAAACAAAAGGAAAGAGTCTTCTTTCTTTGTTTCCCTTTTATACCATTCTGGTGACAGTGTTCCCTAGAGTGGGTTTCTCACACCCAAAACCATGCTGAGCCAATTCAGTTGGGCACTTCTTACTCAAGCTGACACAATAAATCAACCATCACAGCCACTAAGTACTGTGAGTCACAAGAAAGAGCACTTGGGAGATGAAACATAAACGAATGCTGCTGTGTTTAACCTTAACTGGGAACATTAGTCAGGTGACTTAGTTCTTTTGCTGTACTATGGATGTTTGCAAATGACATCAAAAATGCACAAAATATATTGATTTTGGCTTGCAAATAAATGTTAGCAAGTAAAAAAATTCATAAAAACGGAGTTACAATGAATCACACATTCCTTTCCAAGAAGTATTGTGATGCCAATTGTTGAGACAAAAGTTTTTCCATTTTTTTATCACATGTACATTAGCTTTTGCATATAATTTCATTTCAAGAGTTGGTTCTGCTGGTTAAAGGAACTTTAGAAATCCTGTCTGTAGAAACCCGGTCCATGGCTCATTCAGGTTGTCTTTATCAGTCTAGAGTAGTAACTGGGAATTGATAAAACTAAGCTGTCATAAGGCTGAGTCTTCTATCCAAAGACAGCTGAGTTTCCCCCTGCAGACAGAACAAAGAGAAAAATCTGAAGTCCAGGGGTGTTGGCACCTGGGGGTATCCTAGGAGTCTAACTTTCCCCTCTCTTAAGTGTACTAATCACTCCTCAGACATTTTAAAGTTTCCAGAAATGTCTTGCAGATTATTGCCAATCTTGAGAATGTCCTGGTATTCCAATGAAAAGATAAGAATTTCATAATAAACTCAGGTGTTCATGTTGATAGTCACCATCAGTTTCTTCTGGCAGAGTGTGTACCCTGAGGCTCTTGGATGAGCTGAGGATGAAGTGGAGCTGGGACTGATAGGATTACTGCAAGAGGTTTTATGTGTTTGGAGAGTGACCAGAATTCACAGGTATGCCGTCACTGTTTTCACAGCTCCTCTGTTTGTTTTCAACTGTTAGGCTTAACTGAAGAATAGACAGGTGGGTACGTGCATGTAGACGCTATTTTCATTTTAGCTCTATTAACAGCATTTGCAAGCCTCAGTCTTTTGTAGCCCATAGGTTGTGATTCTTGGCTGTAGTCCTCCAACAGCCAGCCACAGGCATGAGCAGCAGTCGTGTTGACAGGTGGGGTCTCAGTCATGCACCTGGCACCTTCCTCCACCATTACCATCACCTAAGAGAAAGGAGTCACGCTGACTCCCTTTTATAACTGGATTAAAATCAACACTGACTGGCTGATTTTACAGTCACTGAGAACAACTTCAGACCAGGGACAGATAAAAAAAGATGATTGCAGATGTTAATCAGACTTTATGAATTTGAGAATTATTTGATAACTTTTTAGCTGGTGTCTTCATTAGCTTTCCAGTCTTGGGACAAAATACTATAGCTTGGATAAAGAAAGTGAAAGAAGGAGAGATTTAGTTCGTCTCACAGTTTCGTAACGTTCAGTCCCTGGTCGTTTGGCCTGGTTGCTGTGGACTTGTGGTGAGGCAGAACAGCATGGCAGAGAGCATGTGGTGGCCAGGAAGCAAAGATGGGAGAGAAAGGCATCAGGGTCCAAATATCCTCTCAAGGACACTCCCCAAACACCTACTTTCTTCAACTAGGCCTCGCTTTCTAAAGCTTCCGCCATCTGCTACTAACATCACTAACTTGTGAATCAAGACCCCAACACATGAGCATTTGGTTGAATTCCAGGTCCAAATTATAGCTGTTGTTTAAGAAAAATTATCAAAAATTTATAATTGGAGTTTGTGGAAGGCAAAATTTTATCTGTACTTTTAACCCCTCCCTCCCTTTTTTTGTACCAGGGATCGAGCTCAAGACCTTGTGCTTGCCAGGTTAAAACTTCTTTTTAAAAAAACACTTGACTTAACATAAGTGTTGTTGTTGGCACAAGAAACCTTCATAAACACATGAAAACCCATAGAAGTAGTTATTGAGCAACCAAATTAGATCAAGAGTAGCAAATTATGAAAAGATCAGAAGGCAGAGGGGACATTGGACATAGTCTAACAAGGTTCATTTGTACATATTTTCCTCATCTCAATTCCTTTCTGATGTAGGGATGGCATCTTTCACATGAAAGCTGAATCTCCTCCTTTTAAGAAACAAGAAAGGTCAGAGTGATCCTCTTATAACTGTTATTTGTAAGTGACTTTAAGTCAAAATAGTCAACCTGCTGGAAAAAGATACTTTGGGGTAGTGTGTTGTTATGGTTGGTATCTTGTATCAACTTGAGAAGTTTAGAAATTTAACTAAGAGACTTTGCAGGGAGCCAGGATCCTTACTTTGTAAATATCCTCATTCTGTGCAAGAGGAGTGCACAGAGATTTTGTGAATTCTGTATCATCTGCCCTGGGGAGCTGGGGGTGGCCTGCATAAGTATAAGGCATGAAAAAAGGCTTGCTCTGCCCACTTTTGCTCTGGTTGCTTTTGCTGGCTGCTGCCTTGAAGTGTTGCCCCCGTGCCATGCCACCCTGATTTGGAGCCAACTGATTATGGCCTGAAACCTCCATATAGTGTCAGCTAAATAAACCTTTCCTTCTTTCATTTTGGGTATTGGGTATTTTGTCTCAGCAACAAGACAAAACTAAGCAAGACATATGTTAACTACCTTAAAAGCAAAGGCAACCACAGGTCCTCTGGGTATCATAATGAGGCACTGTTTAAAAGGGTCACCCAAAGATTATAAATGTCTCAGAATAGTATTTCAACTTTGCTTCACATTGAAAACACTTGGGGTTTAAAAAAAATACAGCTGTTTGCCTCCCATTTTCAGACATCCTAATTGAATGGTATAGGGTGAAATAGTGGACTAAATAATGACCTCTCCATGATGCCTGTGACTCATTCTCAGAACTTGTAAATATGTCCCTTACATGGAAATGGGGATGCAGACATTGTAAGGTTAAGGTTCTTCAGATGAGGTTATTTGTCTCGATTACTTACATAATCCAAGTGTGATCACAATGGTGCTTATAAAAGGAAAGCAGAAGATTCAGAGTCAAAGAGAGATTTAAGATTGGAAGTCAAGGTTAGAGAAGAAAGAGAAGATACTATGCTCTCAGTTTGAAGATGGAAGGACCACACACCAAGGAAGCAGGCGGCCTTGAAAAGCTAGAAGAGGTAAGGAACGAATACTCCCCTGGAGCCTCAAAAAAGAAATAAAGGCCTTCAGACTCATTTTTTTCTTCTCTCCTCTGGAACTTAAGGAAATAAAATTTGATTACATTAAGGCACTGTTTGTAATACTGTGTTCCACATAATAAGAAACTATTACTCGTTGGATTTTGGGCATCAGGATTTTAAAATCTTTCCTAATGAGTTTAATGTACAACAAATTTGGGAAACCTCTCATCTAAGGAAATGTACCTGTGTTTGGCTTTGTCAATAACTTTTATCAAAGCCAGATACCACTGTGAAGTTCCATGTTACTTTGTAGATTTCTACTGGTGGAATGGATAACCTCAAGGTCATAATTTTATTTCTTTGTAGCACATTAACATTTTTGCATCTAAAGGCATCTACTGTGGCATTTTTCCCAATAAACGCCTTATAAACATCCAGTTTCCCCAAAAGTTTTGAGAACCAGCTTTACCAACCTATGAGCTCAGTACATTATTGAAATGTGTTCATTCTATTTTATAAGAGAGTCATGCATTTCATTCTTTAAAAACATACTTTTACATTACAATAAATATTTTTAAAAAGGCAAAAAATATAATATGAAGATATCAATTTTTCTCTTTGGAAGAGTTGAAAGTAAGACTGGAGAATGTACTAACCAATCACTGTCACCAGTGCCATGGACTTTGGAGCCAGGGCAATCTATTTCCTGCACTCATGTTTCTGTGGGCAGGGCTGACTCTCAGTGCATATTCTGCTTCTTCATGGCTGGATGATCTTGAGAATATTCTTTCAAAGCCTCAATTTTTTCATCTTACAGATTTTAATGCTGTTCAACACAACATTCATAGAGGTGTTCAATGGCAGATCGCGTATAAGGAACTCTGCCCATACCTGGCCCCTGAGTAGCGCTCAATTGAAACATTGGCCAGAACAGCTGAGCAGAATTGCTCATGTCAGTCTGCTGGCAGCACCAGCCCCTGTCTTAACTTCTGGCAGTGACAAACATTATATTAACACCTACATTTGCAGGGACAGGTAGATTAAATTAAATGCCTGAGACAGTACATTTACTTCCCAGAACAGCTAACATTAAGGTAGGCTGAATGTTGATCCCCAGTGAGAGCCTGGTATAGTTTGCTCTGCACCCAGGCGGCCTGTAGTGTTTTGGGGCTGCTGGACTAGTTGCACCATGGTGATAAAATACCACTGGAGACCTGATTTTCCTTTGACATTTCTGGCATTCAGGTGTTTTCCTCACACAGAAATGCTGGGCCTAGCTTCAAATTACATGCTGGATCAACGAAATGGGAATTCATGGGCTTTCCATTCTTACTCATAATTCTCTCTAAGCACAGCTGAAAGGGTGGATGCGATTTGCAGATGAAAACAATGTGGGACCAAACTTGGTATGTTACAAAAACTTGTACAAAGAATTGGAAGTAAATCAGAACCAGTAAAGTCAAATGATTAAGAATCTAGAGAGATTTGTTTCAGGGATTGAATACCTTCTCTGACCCAACCTTGAGTCAAAATAGATAGGAATGACAATCATGCAAGGAATTCTGACAAGATAAAGTCCCAGATAGGTAAGGCCCCATTAAGGGTCACCCGGAGGTTATTTATAAAATAAGTGAAGCCAGACTGCCTCCATCACTAGGTTTGGAGAAACAAAAGCAAACATGTAACATTACTGAACACTAATGGGGGGGGGCAGCTTCTCAGCCATGTAAATGGATCAGATATTTTCAGTCACAAGTATAGGAAATTCAGCAATTCCATTGATTAGTTGCTCAACAAATATTTACTGGTGTTTCACAAATTGCAGGCATTGTGCTTAGACTAGGTAAGCAAGAATACCACCAACCTCACAGAGTGTATATTCCCTGCAATTAACACATTAAATGCTACTGTGGAGCTATATTCCCAGTATGATGGTATCATAATAATGACAATATTTTGACTATGATTCCTTTATATAATTTAACATCTGCTTCCATATCATGAAATAGTTATATTTTTAAACATCTAGAAATAAACTCTTTTCTAATTTTAAGAGACTAGCAAACATAGGAAGGTTTATTTCCTATATAATTCATCAATGGTTATATTATTATTTATTTGCTACAGACAAAATATCGCATAGGGAAAAATTGTTTCTGCTTCTCCTGGAAATCCCTCACTGCTGTCCAGGCTCTGACTGTGATGTCCTTGGAGTACCAGCCTCAGTGTCACAATGGTGCCTGTCTGGGGAGCAGCCCTGAGGCTACAAACACTTCCAAGAAAAGACTGAAATATGGATCCAGAACCTAGAATCTATCCATTTAAATTAAATTCATACTTCATGGTGAAAGAAACATACCCTTGGTAATCTATATGTAATTGAGCTATGTATATGATCATACAGTTTTAAAAATTTGGATTCTGTATTTCATATGTAGTCTCAAAACATCCTTTTAAATTAAAAATCTCATTCTGAGAACCATAGAAAGTCATTATGGAACTAAAATCTCCTGAACCTAACTATAGCTGAGTCCGCCTAAGTATGTTTTGGTCAGCTGCACCTCAGTGCAGGAGAGATAACTGAGTAGATCACTCCAGAATGGGATGCTTTAGAGACAGGTGGGGCCTGACTGTAAAATGGATATGGGATTCTGGCAGAGCCCTGATGCAGCCTCACAAGTGTTTACTGTTAGGTTTCTGGCGTGATAAGAAAGAAGATATAAAATAAATATAGCCTTTATTCTAAGGACGTGGAGAGAAGTCCATGATTATACACAGTCTGGCATTCTCTGGCCTGCATGTGTGCCATAGGATATACATATAACCTCTGACCAGGGGTGGCGCTTAGAGTGGGCATTGATAATGTACAAGTTACTGATTGGGACTCCTTTTCGTGCCACTAGGAAAAAGAAGTTGTCCCAGGGGGTGGAGGAGGTGACCTCAAGGTAAATATGCTGTTTGGTCCCACCTCCCAGCTGCTTGGTCCTGCCTCCCACCACAGTTTAAATATTCTAGGGCAAAACTCTTTCATTTACCGCATGACATTTCAGCCCTGTAATGGAGACAGAGGCCGTTCCATACCCTGACCCTCCCAGAAGTAGGTAGGAAGGAAGAGACTCCAGAGCCTTTGTTTGACAAGATGACTCCTCAGCATTACAAACACAGCATCTGCTCTCCAATTCCGCTGCAGGAAAAGAGAACTAGGTGGAAAGGGAGCCTGTGAGTGTTTCCTCCACCTCCTGCAAGAGTACTCTGGAGTGAGACTTATGGTCCAATGACCAAGGAGGGTCTCCCACACAGCACCAGTATAATTTGTTTCTGCTATAAATACATTAGAATATCCTAAATTCAACCCTCACCCTCCACACACTTTTTAGGACATATTTTTAGTTGTTTCAGTAGTGGTAAACTATGAAATGTGTTTACATCCATAGAAAGTCAATTACATTAACAAGCTCTCAAGCCCTTGTGTTCAGGAAAACAGAAAAGTTGATACTGGTGCACCATCTGCTGGGTGAGGTCTAGGTATCCTTCTTTCCCGCCATGTTAGTTCTTGCAAACCTCTCCCTCCCGTCTCTCCCTCCGTGCTCCAGATGGTAAGTGGCTGTTCAACCAGTTCTCAGAAGAACAGAATGCAAATTAAACACGACAATAGTAGGACATTTGGAGTGGGAAATCATTTGGTTAGCTGTTGAGAACTTTTTGGCTATAAAAATAGAAAAATGCTATTCTTTTTCCCAATAGGCCTTCCATTTATGCCCACTTCCTTTTTTTTTTTAATGTTTATTAGGACATTTGCAGTATATAATGATTACATTCACTGTAAGGAACTGGTACATGGACACAGCACATTTCACTCCCCTTTGTTCAGAGGTTACTAAAAAAAAAAAAGCAATGGCCTGGGAGGGTTGGGCCCAGAGCTGTGTGGATCAAGTATGAAAATTCATATGGCCTTGCAGAGCCCATTTTTTTTTTATTTTAAAGAGAATAAAACAAAAGAGGGCAGAACAGAGCAGATCAGAACAGGACAACATAGGCAACACAGTACTTTACATTAAGACAACCAGGCATTAACAGTAGCTATCACAATATCTCTTTCTCTGCTACAGTTGAGCATAGTTTCAAATACAATAATATCAAACATAACAAAATAGTATAAAACCATTCAAAGAGTGAAAGAATTACAAGGGCATTCTGAACCTAATAACAGAGAATGATCAATGGGTACTATAATATCTCATTTTCAATAAAAAAATTTTGTTTATACTATCACACATATTCAAATCCTAATAAGACACAACATGATAGATAGAACCAATGGTAGTAGAAGAATAGAAGCATGGTAGGACTTCTAAGAAGGACAATGTTAAATCAGCAATAGCTGTCATAATGTTTTATTTTCTTCAAAACAGCTGTTTATACCATCACACATGATAAAGTCAAACAAAAGAGAATAAAACCATTCCAACTGATGAATGAAAACATTGAAAGGCTTCAAAGCTATGAGATGGACTCATGCTTACCATAAAATCTTATATACTCTTATCAACTCTCATACTAGGGAGACTATACGGTATTTACACATGTGA